>JAOXJP010033410.1:0-16730 GCA_025762735.1 Platanus orientalis | reverse complement strand
AGACCGCGGTTGTTAATAAGTGTAGGTTCTTCTTTGCATGTCCTTGGTCATGACGAGCTCTTAAGGTAGGGTAGCATAAATGCAAAATTCTATGGTTGGCTTAGCAAATAGTCCAATAAATTAGAGAATATGGAGCTTTGCTGAACGAGTATCGGCGTTTCTACATCTGGATTTTGGACTACTATGTCAGAAATAATGAATTTTGGATTTGGGGGTTGGAAAGAAGGGGTTGGGAGTTCAGACATTAGCCCTTCCTCCACATCCATCGGTCTCCTCCCACCATGAATCTTCCCCACCTGAATCCCCCTCTCCTTTTTAAGAAACTGTGCAATGGAATCTGCCATATCCCTTGTTCTCCGCCAATCCCTTGACCCCATCCAATGCTAATTACTTCTCGGATCTCGCCCTGTTGATAGACTCAAAACCTACCAGATCCATTGTTGAACTAATCCTTCAACCCCCTTATTCACCCACGGACTTCACCAATTCACACGAAGAACGACCAAGCTTTTCTCAAAGTTTTAGATTCATGTCAATATTTAGATTTTATATTTTCAGATATTAATTTCAATTCCACCCTTTTCATTTAGGCATCCAAATGGTAGGAAATCTAAATCTGCAGAGTTAGATTTTGTGGTTTTTATTTATGCAGAATTGAATTTCACAAGGTAATTTCAAGTCCACGAATCCAAATGCAGCCCCCACTTTTGACCCTTTGACCCACTTAAAAGACATAACTAACATTGGCTGTGGACCAACCTTATTTCCCCAACTACCCTTTGCTTTAAAAGCCTTATTACAAAATTATCCCAAACACCCTAGACGACCAATTCTTTTCCTTGCACATCTATTGAGCTTGGGTCTCTACAATGGTTGCTCATTTTCTAGCTAACTGATGGTTGTTGCATCAATTCTCCCCTCCCCCCTTTAGAAAAACTCAACTCCGTTGAGTTTGGAAGTGGACTAAGAATGTTGTCACTATTATAAGGAATGCGCTTAAGAAAGAAGGACCTTGTTGTCTTCTTGAGCTTCAAGATAGGTGATGTAGTACAAAAGGGAAGATACCAAAAATTGATGTAGAATAATTCCCAAGGCTTAAAATAATTTATAATAAATGATACATAAACAAAATAAATCAAGAATTGAATTCACATTTGCAAATAGGTAAGAAATCAGATAATAGAATTTAAGAAGAGAGGTTAGGGTGAGAAAAAACAGAAAAGAATGAGAAAATAAGTAGAAAGAGCAAAAAATGGTACTTTTTGTAATTTTCAACTGAAAATCCAAAAATTACCAAAATGCCTCTTTGGCGCATCGGAAAATTCCTAAATTTTATGACTGTTTTTGACGTGTTCAAGGGTTCTACAGTTAAAATTTCATTAAATTCTGACAAAATTTGATAGGTTAAATCATGAAATTTCAAAAACTTAAAGGTGCTTTAATTGAGGTTTTCAACACTTACACAGGAAAATGAGAAAGAAAAAGAAAATGTTAGTATAGAAAGAAAGAAAAAGTTAATAATACACTAAGAGAAAAAAAGAGAAAGAATAGAGATATACCTTGAAGGAGAAAGGGAGTTTGTGACTGCACCTATGGAAGAAGGAGGGGCACCATGAGTGGCATCAATCCTTGGAGAATGAGAGATAAATCAAGCTCACGGCCTACCTGGGAGCACTCAATTCAAACAAAACTTAAATAATTCAGCCTACCTTGGGAGCACTCAATTCAAACAAAACTTAAATAATTCTTCACTGTCAAATTATAGGAAAGGGGTGTCTTTAAATAAGCTTATATTTTAATGAAATTAAAACTTTCTAAAAAAAAAAAAATCTTCTAAAATACATGTAACTTGTTGCCTAAACTTTCTAAAATCCTAAACTTACTAAAAATATTAATAACTTGTTGCACAAGTTTTCCTAATTCCTAAAATTTTCAAAACATAAAATTTTCTATAGTCTAAACTACTAAAACTCAAGACTTTCTAAAAAAATAATATTCCTGTTTTTACTGACACCTCCTTAGTAATTTGATTATAACTTTCCCAAATCACATCGAATTTGCGGAATCTTTGTCTTGTGAGAGGTAATTGAATAACCCATCTAATGACACCAAAATCAAGTCAAAATGACAAGTTTTAACCTTTGAAAAAGTGGGCTAATATTACATGAACACAAACTAAATGTTACCCCCCTATATGATCCTAAATAACCCATAGAACATTCTTTCCTGAACCTAGCTCTCTAATGGAGCGGCACACATAAGTCTTGCTTGATTGTCCGCATCAGTAGGCAAGTCTTATGTAGGAACCATCTTCATCTCATAGTTACAGTACTTGAATAAGTGTTGATGTACCTACAATGTTGAGCCTTGTCATATAACCATGGTCGTCCTAGGAAAATGTGGCACACTTTTAGGGAAAACACATCACATTGTACGGTGTCAATAAACCCACCAATGGAATAAGTGAGCAGGCACCTCTCATGCACCTTTAGTCTAGTATTATTGACCCATGCAACCTTGTAAGGATTAGGATGATGTGGCTCAGTTTTTATCCCCAATTTCTTAACAGCATCTTTAAAAACCACGTGTGTGCAGCTTCCTCCATCAATAACCATAGAGCAAAGTTGGTCATTGCAGTGAACTCAAGTCTGAAATATGCTATTCCGACGCCAATCTTCTTCCTTGTTCTCTTCACAAGTCGTGAGAAGTGGGCGTAGCACATAGATTGGTTGATCTTCTTTAGGCTCATTGACATTTCTCTCAGTACCTTATTCCATTTCCAGAATAATATGCATTTCTTACAGCGGGATATGGACATCCTCCACCAAGGGTTGCTTGTTGGAAAGACCCATCACCCGATTGGGACAATGTGTAGAAAAATGGCCATAGACTTGGCAATGGAAGCAATGAACACCCTTGCCCTAGATGCTACACCTTCAGTGTTTCTTGCTTGTGGAGGGGTAGAACCACGTATTGGCCTAGAAAAGGCTGAAGTGACACCACTAGCTTGTGGTTTGTTGGTTGTCTTCCCACTAGAATACCCACTAAGTGGTGCCTCGTTTCTAGGAAGGCCCTCATTAAAAGCTCTCTTGTAGGGAACTCTTTTCAAGTTCTCCTTGATCTGATACGCCACATGTATGGCATCTTCCATGGCACGTAGACAATTGTAGGCAAGACTAGTAGATATTTGTGGCTGCAATCCTTACTGATACATAGACACCATTACCTCTTCATCCCACTGAAAACCAGCATGAGTAGCCAAGTGATAAAAGCGGCCAGTGTATTCCTCCTCAGTCATGTTTTCTTGTCGCAACTAAGTAAATTGGAGATGCACCATTTTCTTAGTCTACAGTTAGAAACCTTCTCTTCATGGCCATTTTCATTTTTTCTCAAGTCCTCAATACTCTCAAGCCTAATTTGAGATGATTTTCTTTGTACTTTTCCCACAACATCCTTGTTGTACCCTTTAACTTGGCTTCGGCAAACTGGAATTTGTGCCCTTCTGAAATGCCACCACCTAAAGAATGAATCCATACTATGCATCCAGTCAAGGAACAAATCCGGGTTGTGATCACCATGGAAATCCTACACATCTAGTCTTGCATTTCTATCTACTTCATGATGGGCAACACATTGCTAAAAATCAGTCCGACAATTCATGTCTCTTCTAGTGGGTATTACCTCATGCTGATGATAATGAAACACATCACCAAGATGGCCACCATTATGAGGATCGAAAGGTGGACCAAAATATGAAGAACCCACTTGTCCGGCTCTTCTTCTAGCCCTTCTTTCCTGAGAACCACACCTGCTATTTCCTCTAGGGTAGCCTAAATAGAGTCCATCTGAGTCCCTAACTTGTCCATCCAAGACATTTATTGACCCACATATTTATTGGTAGCCTCAAGCTCTTGAGATTAAGCTTTTACTTTAAAGGACAATTCTACATTACTCACCATGATTATTCAAGAGGGGTTACGAACACGAGACAGGAGGAACCTGGCTCTGATAACAAATAATGCAGGGCTTCCTAGTGAAAGGCATGGAATTCCTACAGGTGTATGTGTCACAACCCGAACCAGGGCCCGGTTCCTATTTGGTTAATGACCCAAATTCGGATCTTGACAACAAATCTTTCTTCATATTTGCCTTTAGCCCTTTTTAAATACTAATACACAGTGGAATAAATAGCGTCACAGTCGCATAATCATCTAACTACATTGCAGCAGAATATAACATCTCAATTACATCATCACAGCAGAGTAATAAAACTACATGTCATTCTATATGTACTTTGGCCTCCAACTTAATCTTCTATCTCAAGTTAAAATTCACATAAGGAGACCTCACAATCATAAAATCTTAGACAATTTATATAGTCATCCATGACATAAAATGTACTCATAACATATTCCCAAATAAAAGAGTTCACTTCTAGGCCTATAAGTCCAAATAAAATGACTATGTTTTTCTCTTGCCCATCTCCAACGTACCTCCACACTCACACTACTCACCAAAACTTCAATCTTGACGGACTCGTAAATAATCATACAAAATATACAAGGAGCGGGACAAGTTGAACACGGATGTTTAAGACAACAAAATGGCATATAACTGGTCTTTATAATACCAAAACATATCTTAGGTTATAAAAGATGCATATGTAAGATCTTCAAAACAGAACAAGGCATATACATGTTTCTCAAAACAAAACAGGGCATATGTGAATCGAAGTTCATATCAAAACATATACAGACCAATTTGAGCAAAATTGATGTTCATAAACAGAAAAACAGATCACACCTATTATAAAACCCAATGAGTGGAGTATAACGGATTACACCATTTATAAGGCCCGGTGAGTAAGCACACAGATCACATTATTTATAACGCCCGGTGAGTAGGCATACATATCGCACCATTTATAAGGTCCGGTGAGTAGGCACACATATCGCACCATTTATAAGGTCCAGTGAGTAGGCACACAGATTGCATCATTTTTAAGACCCAGTGAGTAGGCATACAGATCGCACCATTTATAAGGCCTAGTGAATAGGTACGCAGATCGCACCATTTATAAAGCCCGGTGAGTAGGCACATAGATCGCACCATTTATAAGGTCCGATGAGTAGGGGGCAATTGACCAAGAGGCAACCCAACGAATACCTTGCAGACAATGGAGATACATGGTTTATGATTGGAGTTGGATTTCAGCAACTTCTGGCTATACTCTTGATGGTTTTAACCCAGCCAAATGGCACTGTAATGGATCCCCACCAGATGGAGATCAAAGGAGAGAAAGAAAAAGGAATAAAGAACAAGAAGGAAGATTAAAGAATGGAGAAGAAAGGAGGAGATCATCAAGAAGATCAAGAAAGAGGAGAAGAGATGTGAGAGACTGATGCAACATGCATGTAGGATAGTGAGTGTGTGTATAGGAGATAGAAATATAATTACTAAAAAAATAAAGAGAAATAAACTAGATTTTTACTTGCACAAGTCTCATGCTAATTCAAGTAGCTCTTAAGTTAGAATCAACATGTATTAAAGGAATTAGGGTTTACAAAATAATAAACAAATAAAAGACCTAAATAATATGTTTAATTATTGAGCCAAATTAGGGAATGGAAAAATTAGGGTTGCTGCCCAGAAAAATCTGATGCCTGAAAATGGCTTAAAAAGTGCCCAAATAAGGTGATAAAAAGGAAAACAATCCAACAAACTCAGGGATTAACCTGAAAGGTTTAAAAATAGGTTTATAATATGTTTAAGCCTAAAAAATAGGCTAGAGGTGGTAGTGTTAGGCTAGAAAAATTGAAAATTCAACTCCAAACCATATACCACAACATGCTAACAAATCATTACTTTTAGGGATTTAAAAGAGGGTTCAAAGAGAAGAATCAATGCCCATTTCAGATGCAGATCCTCTTCTTAATGTGCTCAGGTGTAGTAATAATCAGATTCCAATACAATGGTACCCAAAATTGGAGTTTGCAAAAAATTCCAAAACTTTATCACATGTCTAGGAAGTGCCACTGGCCCATATTTATCTAGTCTTGGGTTTTCGAATGATGAAGCTTTTCTGATGTGGGACCCACACTATAGGATCGCCCAAGGGTCTGCTACACCCTAGGAAAATCGAACCTACCAAAACCCTACTGGTTTGGAGATATTATGCAATCTCGTAAAATCACTCCAGCATCATAGAATCACACCTATAATGAGAAGATCCATTTGGAATTGATTTGTAAATGAAAAAAATCTCAGTCTTTTGCTTCTAATAAGATCGTCTAGGGGTTTGTAGCACCCTAGATGACTTAGATCAATCAAACAATCAATAGTTTGGGGCTGGAGTTCAATCTCCCAGAATGTTCCAGAAGCTGGTCTTCACGCCTGGGTGGCTTTCCACTATTTATAACTACTTCACATCAGCATGCTCAGGTGGAGGATATGCATAGGAGATGTCGCCTGGATCTATAGGACCTCTTGGAGGTGTTGGGTCAATCAAAACTCTTGAATCCAATTGTTGATGATGATTCTTCGGTGGTAACACAGATTCAACAACAATAAAATTATAAAAAAAAAGGTTTAGAAAAATTGAAGAAGATGGGGACCCCTTTAACCCAAGAGGAGGGAGTGGTCTCCACCACCAACATTAAACTAGGTGGGGGCTTAGTCCCATTCCAGGTTTTTGGGTCTCTATCCTGCGAGCACAAGGAAGAAGAGAAGGAAGAGTCGTTAGAACGAAGCAAAATTGCATCTGTTATTTCATCATGAAAGAACCCAAGTCATAGGAGTGCTTATAAAGTCCCCACGGCTAGGTTTAGCTACAAAAAGGTGTGTGTGAGACTAAAATACCCCCAAGTCCCACACATATACATCAAAATTGCTCTTGAACTAAAATAAAAGACAAATTAACCTAATTAATCAAACAATGACTAAAATACCCTCAAAATCTATGTCCACCCCCTTATAAGAGACAAAAAAAATCAAATGCTAAATTAATAAAATTAGCTAAAACTAATGCATAAATAAATCTCAAACATAAACTGAAGTCCCTAGCTATGATGCCCTCATCAGAGACTAGAGGTACCAACCTCTAGGGTTCTTCACAGTTCCAACCATGAGAGACAAAGAGGAAAAACCCAAATTTTATTTCCAATATTCAATAATTCCCCAATACATGTCGATCACCCCTTTTTAATGAATTCCAAACATAAAAATAAAAAATAACTAAAATAGAAACCTAATCTAACTTGGACTCTCTCTATTTTTGACTTTCTTAAATAAAACATACTAAAACTCACCCTCTTAGAGTGGTTGTAAACCAACCCTCTAGAGTCCCCACTTTTGACTCTTTGACCCACTTAGAAAAAATAACTAACCTTGGCTGTTGACCAGCCTTATTTCCCTAACAACCCTTGGCTTTAAAAGCCTTGTTAAAAATTTAACCCAAACACATAAATCCCCTAATTACCGTGGATGACCAGCTCCTTTCTTTGGACATCTTTTGGGCTTAGGCCTCCACAATGGCTGCTCCTTCTCCAGCCAATTGATGGCTGCTACATCAGAAGTAAGGAAGGGTTCTTACATCACGAATGAATGTAGGAAAAGAAGTTGGTTCCAGAGGTCGGATTCGCCTATCAACTTGGAACATGGAAACCATGACAATGAAGAGCATGTAGTTGGTAGATACAATGAAAAGAATAGCAAGTGATAGAAAATATCAATCAAACTTGTTTAGGGAAAAATAAAATTAATATAACTAGCACATATGCACATTAAAAGGACACATTAAGAAACAATTTTAGATATTTTTGGAGATATATGGATGGATTAATTTCAAGGAATTCCTAAAAAATAAAGAATATTTATATAAGATGACTTAAATGGGTATGTAGGGAAAGTAGTGGAGGATACAAAAGAGTTGAAGAAGTATACTCCTTGGAGAAAGGAATGAGGAAGGAGATGCAATCCTAGAATTTGCAATGGTGTCTGATCTTGCAATAGAAAATACGTATTTTCAAAAGAAAGAAGAATATTTGGTGGCTTTTAAAAGTTGATCAAATAAGAATCAAATATATATTTTTTCTTCAAGAATTGCAAGGTAATTCCAAGAGAGAATCATAAATGAATACATTTGTAAGAACTTGGGGGCCAAAGGTGACAAGATGAGGGAAAATCAAATGAGATGGTTCGATCATGTGCAATGAAGATAGGGCAACTTCAAGGTGTTAAAAGAACAAGGAATATGTCAAAACAAATTGGCCTAGCGTTGTAAGGAAAGATGAGTACTTGTGATTTATGGCAGATATGGCCCTAGATAGAGTGGAATGGCAGAGCATGATTAGTGTAGTTAACCCCAATTAATTGCGATAAGGCTTTGTCTAGTTGAGTCAAGTTAAGGTTCAGTCTCATGAATATATTGTCATTCTAGACATCCTTCATTTCTTGGAATTATATGCTGCTAGGAGTTACAAATATAGACTAATGATAGAAAAATAGTAGTTTTAGTTCAACAATCCATGGATGAACTCTATCTTATAGGTCTAATCAATCTTCAAAAGTTCCCATGGCTTGCATGTCATGTGCACATTCTGACATGCCAATGACAAAAATATTTATTTATCTAATGTGTATATGTAAAAGATGGCCATGGCTTGCATGTCATGTGCACATTCTGACATGCCCATGACAAAAATATTTATTTATTTATTTATCTAATGTGTATATGTAAAAGATGGCAACGATGATGATGATTTGTTTATATGCATTCAGGTATACATCATAAGTATCACCTAGTAAACCACATAAGCTAATTAACAAATTGGGAAACAAAGACAAATGTAAAAAATATTAAGACCTTGCCTTGAAATTTTACAGGGAATAATGAAACTTCAGAAAGAAATAGGAAATTATGTAGCCTTGGAAAACTCAAGAGAGCCAGAGTTAGCTATTTTACCACTTTATCTGTTTGTAGAAGCATCTGATTCATAGACAACACTTCTACCACGATAGCCATATTAGTCAGTAGAACACCTTTGGGGTCTCCTGTTGTTCCGCTTGTATACATTATCGTGCAGATGTCATCCTTCTTGTTTGGAGGAAGGTTATAGTCCATACTTCCCTGAAAAGAAATAAACATTGTAGCAGGTTATACAGAGTCTGAGCTCCAAAGTTCCAGTTAGGCCAATAGATACAACTGTGAAAATATAAAAACTATAAATATAAAAGTTTGAACCATAAGCAATAGAAGTTACACTCTTACCAGTAAAAAAAATTCTTCCCAAGAGAAGCAAGATACCCCAACTTGTTCAGCTTCTTTCTTTTGTGCATTAGCAATCTTCCCAAAGCTGACAAGTGCTGAATATAGAAGATTGTACGTTAGTTACCAACTAAAAAATCACATCAAATCATTAAGCATACAGACACAAGGTTGCATTTCAACATACTTTTTAAATGTGCAGTACATTTTAGGAGGCACTTCAGCATCTGCACAAATAGTTAGTATTTAAGTATCACATAAGAGAATATTAAACTCCATTACATCTCAGAGCATGGATATCGCAAGTACTTTAATAAAACTTATTTCAGAGGAAGAAGTGAATTATATAGATTAAGAAATTGAACAAGTAGATTATGATCCATAAATAACTATCATCTAAGTATAACCCTACAAGTATTAAAAGCTAGTCAAACAGAAAGACATAAATAAGAGAGAGAGAGAGAGAAAGAGAGAGTGAGTGATGCGGACAACACAAAGAGACTTATGTATGTGCTACCTCACAAGAGGGCTAGATTTAAGTGTACATGTTATGTGGGGTTATTTAGGGTCTTTTAAGGGGGGGTACAACATTTTATGTATTCATGTAATAAAGCCAATAGTGCCAACTTTGGGTTTTTTAGAGTAATCCCGTTTTTATGTTTAGCCCACTTTATCAAAGGTCATAACTTAACTTTTTGGCTTGATTTTGGTATAATTAAATAGGTTATTCAGTAACCTTTCTAATGAGACCAAGATTGTGCAAAAGTGAGGTGATTTGGGAAAGTTATGACCAAATTACTAAGAGGTGGTTACTAAAAACGGGAATCGTGTTTTTAGAAATTTTAAGTTTGAATTTTTAAAAAGTAAATTTTTAGAAAACTTGGTTAACAAATTTAGAATTTTAAGAAGTTTCTAATTTTGGCAAGTTTTCAATTGCTTAAGGTTGTAAGCCTATTTAAAGGCAATCCATCCCCCATAATTTGATAGTGAAAAATATATATTTTTTTGAATATTTAGGTGTTCCCAATGTGTGGCTGTAACCATGCTATTCTTCTCCAAGGGTTGATGCCACTCATGGCACCCCTATCTCTTCTTTTTCCATTGGTGTAGCAACAAACTCCATTTCTCCTTCAAGGTATATCTCTATTCTTTTTCTTTATCTCTTAATTTCTTCATAACTTTCTCTTTCTTTCTAAACTATTATCTTCTCATTATTTCTGTCATATTTTTTTTCTTTCTTCTTCTTATTTTTCTTCTTCCGTCTCTTGAAACCTCCATTAAAGAATCTTCACTTTTCTAAAATTTTTTGATTCGACCCATCAAATCTTATCAGAATTTCATGAAATATTAACTGTACAACCCTGACACATGTCAGAAACGACCATAAAAATTTCAGAATTTTCTAACGCATCAGAGGAGCATTTTGGTAATTTTCAGACTTTCTGTCCAAAAGTACTGAAATACCTTTTTGGGTATTTTTCCTTCTTTTCTTCTTCTTTTCATTCTATATTATTCTATACTCAATTTCTGTGATTCTATTATCTATTGCCTCTTATTTTGGTGCTACTTGAAGTGCTAAATTCAAGTCTTGAAAACTTTTGCTTTCACACTTTAAATCTAACCATTGCTTGAGGCTTGGAAAATTATTCTACATCAATTTTGATATCTTCTCCCTTGTCTTGCATCAAAGAAAGAGAGAGAGAGAGAGAGAGGGAGGGGGCATAAACCAAAAAAGATAAGCAACAAATGAATACACATTGGCTACAATGTGCCTGTCCTCTCACTTAGCAAGCAATACAACCAACAGAACCAAACTCAAACTCTTCTAGGAAGAGGAGCTTAATTATATACAAAATACTTCTCAAATGTATAACTCAGCTGAAAACCACATAAAGTATATGGAATTATATAACCAAAGAAGTCTCAATGTTGCATATAATGTGTGATGGGACTTCAAAAGATACCCCCTTTCTTAGGATGAAAAAAGTTCCGATGGCCCGTCTGGTTGCCACGAAAGGGGGATTTTCTTGTGATTCTTATTAAAAATGCACTCGAGATTCTCCATTTCTTGGCATTTGGTTGTCGAGAATGAAAAATCCTCAATTTTTGTCTTGTAGCTCCCTATTTTCTCGTAAGGATACGTTCATTTTTACACAAAACTTGCCTAAAAATCCACCCCTTCCCGTGAAAAGGGAGGTTGACTTTCATTATCATGGCAACCAAACAAAAATAGAAAAAGGAACGAAAATTGCAAACATTTTCTTTTCTTCTGTAATTTTCTTTTCTATCATTTTTTATTCGATTCAAGACAACCAGACAGGGCGGTATATTAAAAAAGATCCCTTTTACTGTTTATTTGTATTTCCAAGGATCTTTATGTTTCTCATGGCATCAGTTGAGGAGTTAACAAGATACAATCAATGCATTATCAAAATAGTCATGCGTA
This sequence comes from Platanus orientalis, assembly GCA_025762735.1. Taxonomy (NCBI): domain Eukaryota; kingdom Viridiplantae; phylum Streptophyta; class Magnoliopsida; order Proteales; family Platanaceae; genus Platanus; species Platanus orientalis. The sequence continues at coordinate 5,019 of JAOXJP010033410.1, read as the reverse complement.
GATAATGCAGGAGCATATTTTGTAAAGAAAAAGAAAATAGAGGACCATGGATAGGCCTCTATGTGTGAGTCTAGTAGGGGTAGATTGATTTTCTGTTTTAGGATTTTTTTTTTGTAATAATTTAAAGTCTAGGGAGTTATATAATCCGACAATCCAAAATTTTTGGGGATTTTGACCTGCACGATTAACCAATATTTCGGCTTCTTTTGAACTTTTGAAAAGTCAAAAGAAGAGGCCCACAAGTGCTAGACATACAACCATAAAGTTGGTTCGTAATAGGACTCTTTTTAGAGTCAAATGGAGCCCATTATAGAGTTGGACGACAACCCCCCACTCTCCAAAGTTTGGAAGATTTTTGGATACTTGTGGGGCCCATTCAAGCTAAAAACATCAACTCCTATGAATCTTGATTTATTTGGAGATTTTAAGATTTTGTGGGGCCCATTGACTTGGCAAACAAGCCAAGGAATTGTGGCAAATAAAGAAGTCCTTTCTTTTTAGGATTCTAACTATTTTAGAAGTTTATTAGAAATAGGAAGCCTTAACTAATTAGGATTTTATTTCTTTTAAAATTTTGTAAGTCTATTTAAGGAACACAATTTGATGAATAAAAGGTGAAATATTATGAAATTTTGAAGTATGGTACATGTAATTGTGGGTTGTGACCCAAAGGTATCTTCTCTCCTAATTGGTAGAGATCATTGATCTCCCAGTTTCTCTCTTTTCTTCTATTTCCTCCAATCTCACAAGTAAGTTTTCTCTCTCTCCCTTTTCTTTTTTTCTTTCTATCTCTTTCTTCTCCTTGCTAATTATCTTATATCAAATTTGCTATTAGAGCCAAGTTTTCAGTTAGTTCTATCTAGTTGAGTCCCGGGAATGATGGAAGTTAAAACCAAGTGTTTCCTTCCATCCGGGAAACTCTTGCGGTTTCTAGTTATTGATCGAAGCGAAGAAAACTTGATCTCTTCAAGCATGGTGGAGGAAATCGAACAAGATGTGCGAAACCAAACATATTTTGGGCATTCTAATGATGGGTATTGCATTAAGTTCTTTATGGGAAGATACATAGATTGTGCGACATACAAGATTTTATCGGACTGTTATGGAGTAATCTTAAGGAGAACATGGGTTGCGGAAAGACGTGCTACTTACAATGTGGGGACGTGCCTTTTGAAGCTTAAAAGTTGTGGACAATGGTAGGGTTGTCCACAATGGTATGGTCTTACAACCTTACCACAATAACCCATTCCGAAGAAGCCATCAAGTCTAGAAGTAACTACTCTTAAGGAGGATTTTAAGGAACTTAAACCATCATCCGAAGAAAATACGCAACCTGAATACATTCAAAAAGCCAAGGTAGAAGGCAAGCAAGGTACCTCAATTGAAGAATCAATTACTCCTTGGAAGCCTCAAAAAGACTACATGGATGCCTCCTTCGAAATTCCTTTAATGTTGTTGTCCCCACATTGTAAAGACCTTCAAAGTGACATATACATCCTAGAGTTTGAAGATTCTATATCTACATGTTCGTAGGAGAACTTTTTCCAACCAAGGGCAATTAATGCTGGAGCATTTTTGTAAAGAAAAAGAAAATAGAGGACCATGGATGGGCCTCTACGTGTGAGTCTAGTAGGGATAGATTAATTTTCTGTTTTGGGATTTTTTTTGTAATAATTTAGAGTCTAGGGAGCTATGTAATAAGACAAAAGTTTGCCAAAATTTTTGGGGATTTTGGCCTACATGATCAGCCAATATTTTGGATTCTTTAGAACTTTTGAAAAGTCAGAAGAAGGGGCCCACAAGTGTTGGACGTACAACCATGAAGTTAGTTGGTATTAGAACTCTTTTTGAGTCAAGTGGGGACCATTATGGAACTAGACGACAACTCCTCACTCTCCAAAGTTTGGAAGATTTTTGGATTCTTGTGGGGCCCATTCAAGTTAAAAACATTAGGCCCTATGAATATTAATTTATTTGAGATTTTAAGATCTTGTAGGGCCCATTGACTTAGCAAACAAACCAAGGAATTCTGGCAAATAAAGAAGTCCTTTCTTTTTAGGATTTTAACTGTTTTAGAAGTCAATTAAAAATAGGAAGTCCTAACTAATTAGGATTTTATTTCTTTTAAAATTTTGTAAGCCTATTTAAGACACATGATTTGATGAATAAAAGGTGGAATATTATGAAAATTTGAAGTGTGGTACGTGTAGTTGTGGGATGCGACGCAAAGGTATCTTCATTCTTATTAGGTAGAGATCGTTGATCTCACAATCTTCTCTATCTTTTCTACTAGTTCCTCAATCTCACAAGTATGTTTTTTTTTCTCTCTCCCTTTCTTCTTCTCTTTCTATCTCTTTCTTCTCCTTGCTGATTATCCTACATCAATAGAGGCCCTGTGATCCTCTCCTATTTGTTAAAGTCTTGCCATATTTGGAGTGTGACGTATGACGAAAAAGGAGATCCCACGAAACCCACACTAAAAAGCATCAAATAATTTTTTGTCACACGTTAAGACTTTAACAAACAGGAGACAATCACAAGTCTCTATAGACTTCTTAGCTTTTTACCTAAGAATCTACTCATGTCAGTGTGATGTGGCCAACAAGAAGAGACTCTTGTATTTGCCACCACACAAGAGAGCAAGGTACAAGCCTTGTGTCACATATGGATTATTTTAAATGTTTAATGGGTAGGTTAATTTTGTAATAAGACCAATAGTATCAAGAGTAGTTTAGTTTTTTTTATTTTTTTATTGTGAGTTGTAATCCCATCACTTACTTTTAGCTTAAGTTTTCAAGGGCATCATTAGAGAGGTCATTCAGCTACCTTTCTAACAAAGCCAAGATTGTGTAAATACGAGGTGATTTGAGAAAGTTATGACCAAATTACTATAGGGTTATCAAAGAGTTGCAGAAATAATGTTTTTGGAAAATTGAGTTTTAAAAATTCTTAATTTTAGTAGTTTTAAAGTTTAGAAAAATCATTTTTAGAAGGTTTTTGATTTTAGTATGTCTTAGGTAGCAAGTTTGAAGTTTTTAATAGTTTCTAAATTAGGACAGTAAGTTTTTAATTATACTTGGTCCCCAAGTTTATGTGTTTAGCAAGTTTCTAATTTTTTACTTTCTAAATTCTATAGGTTGTAAGCATATTTAAAGGCACCCTTACCCTTGATTAAGACATTGAAGATTGATTAAATTTTTTGCGAAATTAGGAGTTACCAAGTGCTGGCTTTAGCCCATTCTCTCTCTCCTGTCTCATAGGGTGACATCATCTCCTAGGCTCCCCTCTCTCTCCATGTGGGTTGTAGCACACCAAGGTGCACTCGTGAGATTCTCCCACCCTTCCTTCTTCTCTATCTCGTGGATTCATACTCAAGGTATTTGCAAATTTTATTAACTATTTTAATTTTTAATTAAAATCACGTGATTTCCTTTCAAAGTCTTAAACTTTAGTGTTATTTTCTTATTTTGTACTTAACTCATTCTCTATTGCAATATGAAAAATTCAGAGTTAGTATAAAGTAAAATTTTCCCCACCCTAGAGCCATCTTTCTTCTTTTCTTGATAAGATTTTGATCCCCTACAAAAGCCCTCATCTTCCCTACTAATTCGCCTCTTCTTTCCCTCCCAATTCTAAAAGATTCCCTAGTTTTCTCTTAAACCGCTATTAAAGAAATCTTGAGCTTTCAAAAATTTCATGTTTTTCTATAGAAAATCTTATTCAAATTGCATGAAATTTGAACTATAGCACCCTTATAAAAGTCAGAAAATATTTGAAAATTTCATTATTTTCTAACACACGATAAGTGGTGTTTTGGAAATTTCATGGGTTCTGCCCAGAAATTTCATTATTGTCCTTTGGACTTCATTTCTTCTCTTTTCTCATTCCTTTATGCTCTATTTCATCTTAACCTATTTTCTTTAATCCTATTTCAGATTTTTCTAAGTTTTGTAGTTATTTGAGTGTTCTAATTTCCTTTCTTGATTTAATTTGCTTCCGCACTTTACATCTAACCATTATTTAAGATCCTTAGAATATCTTAACATCAAATTTTGGTATCTTCTTAACCATTATTTGAGATCCTTGGAATATCCTACATCAAATTTTGGTATCTTCCCTATTGTATTGCATCATAGTTTAATTGAGCAAAATACATGCTTTTCTGCAAGCTTATATATATCTAAATTGATTTTAGAAACCAAAACTACATAACAGTGAAAGATATAATCATAGCTATCTAAAATCTTTTGAGGATAATCACAAGGAAACATGAATGTTTCAAAAAAAAAAAAGTTTGGTTTAGGTTACCTCTAAGAAGAGGAAAAAAGAACTATTAGATTTTTTTGCCATTTGCCAATTAAACGCAATAGTTACAAAGAGAAAAGACAACCAACATGTTGCGGACATTAGGGGACATGTGGGGCCCACATGGGTCAAGGTGGAGTCCACACATGAGAAGACACATGGAGGAACATCTTTAGGACACATGATGGAGTCTTTATTAAGTTAATTTATTGTTTTAGTAAATATTTCATGAGTTATTAGAGTCTAGGACATGAGGGTCATTTTAATTTTTGTTTTTGGGTATTTATGTAATAAGGCATTATTGTCAATGGTATATTAGTAATTATAGAGAATCAAGAAGTCAAATTGAGCCCTCTAAGAGTGTTAGACGAAATCCTCTAGAATGACCTGATTTTGACACTTTTTGTGTTTAGAAAATGAAGTTTTTAGTAGTTTTGACTTTAGGAAAGTCTTAGGTAGCAAGTAAGCTAGTAGTTTAAGAATTTCTAAGTTGTTTTCTTGTTATTTTCATGAATTTGTGAACATATATATGGGTTGCACGTTTTTGTACTTGATATGATGAAATTAGTAAAATTTTGATTGATTTCTTTCTCTCTACGAGTAGAATTCCTTCTCTTCTTCAAGCTTGAAGAGTTTTCAAATCCTTAGTGCCTAAGGCTTGGCTTGGTTGGTGATTTCCAAGTTTGAGGTTGGTGATTTCCTCAAGGTACATCC
>JAOXJP010033399.1:0-16730 GCA_025762735.1 Platanus orientalis | reverse complement strand
GCATTATAAGTTCTAGATATACATGGTTTACATTATGTTGAGACTAATGTAGGACAAACAAGAGGTAGCCTTTTTTTTTTATCAAGAATATTCTTGAAAATCATACTGCTTTGTGTTGCATAGGGTTTGGGTTTTCCATATGATGGGTTTTATTATTAGAAGAAATTGGGGGTTCAAGAAATAAAGAATGGAAATTCTTTAAATCACCATTTATGGATTTTGGGGTTGGGTTTTGAATTAAGTTTTGTAGGATTTGAAATCAAAGGAAAACTATGGCTCGAGTTATTTTTCATTTTGAGAATTATGATATGGCATGTTCAGGGCGGCCCATATTCAAGATAGAAGTAGCTAGAGAAAAGTCTAAGTCTGTCTTTGGCATGCAATCTTGGATCCCGAGATTGTGATCACATGCTCAAATCACAAGACTTAAGATCATATTCTGGTAGTCGTTTGGTTGCATTATCCTCAGCATGTGATCTAGAGATTGAAATGCGAACTTTACATTGGGCATTGTCAGCACCCAAATTGAACCCGGGAGAGGTGCGAGCCTCCTCCCCCCTGTTTTTCCCGATGCCCACAGGCATGCAATCTCAAGATTGCAAATTCATATATTATATACATAATAAGATTGGAACCAAGTATCAGTGTTCCTATTGGAGAACAAAGTATGTTCGTCATACGGGGTTAATATTGTACAGCAAAAGGATAGCAACATTGGTCTGAGGCTCTATGTAAACTATCGCAAAAAAAATCCTCTTCAGAATTGGCAACCGGGTCTCATGTAGTTGGAAACATTCTGCTGGATAAGAGTGCTATCCTCATAGAGGGGAGAGGACTCATGCTGTAATACGATATGGGGGGTTTGCACTAAAAAACTCAAATACATCTCCATTGGGTAGCACCTTGTTGCAGTGCTTGCGGAACAATACAGTAGATGGTTGATCTTAGCAGAAAATAAAGTCAGAATATAGACTAAATAAATTTTGGGCAAGGGGAAAAATCGTAAAAAATGGAAATCTGATTTTTGCACCTTCTAGATTTTGCCAACCTGTGAAAGAACTTGGTATTCCCGTCCAACTCTCTAACCATTTGAATCTAGATTTGTCTCTTAACTTATTACTTTATTCTTGAGGACTGTTTAAAAATCCTTTTTCAATTTGCACCTTTCCTCCCTCTCATCAGGCTCCAAATTCCTGGTCTCATCGATTCGATCCAGAAACTCTTAAGTCTTGGGAAAGTTTTACTTTTGATCCCCCTATGTTACCACAAATCTCTTTGTTCCAGATCTTGACTTTTGCTTTTATCCCTTGAAGCTTCTTCATGAACTTGAATCCAACCTTTCATATGTTTGCTTGAGTGTTTGACCACCAATTAGTTATTTCATTGTGGAACTGGGGGTGGGAAAAGTTACATATTTCAAACCGAAAGGGTGATGGGCCCCTCCTCTTATTATTGTTAGTTACTTTTTGTGGAGTTCCTCTTTAAATTTTATTGCATTAATTTATCTGAAAATGAACTCCCATTAGGAAATGGGTTCTAGAGCAAACAGTATAGGCTTCTCTCTGTAGTCATCTAAGGATTTTTAACAAGTGGCATTCATCCATCAATCTGGATGGATCTAAATTTGGGCCAGCCTGTTGACATCCAAATTTCACAATGTTTTATTAAAATCTGACCTCAACTAATGCAGCATTGACCATTCAAATTTGTGTGGTTCAAACATAACAATGTTGGCACTGTTTGAGCAATCGTAACAGTCTACTAATGCAATGCTGACGTCAACAGTGGCAGTGCTCGATCTTGAATCTATGAAATAATGCAGTGTGGACAATTGAATTGGATGGTCTAAAATACTGTTCGACAGTTTAATTTGGCTGGTCAGGATGATATAAATGATATTAAGTTATGGTTTATGACCTATCCTAGAATTTGCCTACTAATTAAATGGTTTGGATTGAGGACCAATTTTTTATTTTATAAATTGTCTTGTTGAGATAAGGCTGTTGGTTGTTGTTGTAAATTGTCGTTGATTTTGGACCATTGCCAAAACGTTTTCCTACCAAAGGATCTCAATTAGATTGTTAGGACCTACTCAAAGGATGAATAATCTCAAGGCCTTAGATTCATGATCAACTTTGTAAGCCTACTTAAGTATTCAGCATCTTTACATGTAAGAAGAAGCTCAATGGATGGTTGCAACTCTGGAAAAAGGAATCTGGTATTTTTCCCCCTTCTTACATAGAGTTATTAATGTGTGGATATGGGTCACATATTATTTTTTTTTTATGTTGGTTTGCAGTCTATCAAAGGGCTGACTAATCAGTCCCGATTGATGACCTAGTTGTATGATTGTATCTCACTCTAGGAAATCTTTTGTGACTAGAAAACATGTATTTTTGGACTGTTGGCCAAGCCGTCAAGGTATCAACTACTATTATTTATATTTCCATACCTGTAAAATTTTCTTTTCTAAAACTACCTAACAAAAGGTAATAAAGAAAGTGTATTGGTGTAGCATTGAAATACTTGTACTATATGTAATCTTATAAAAACAAATAAAGAACAGAATATCAGTGCTTATCATCTGACACTTATTGCTGTTTGGCTATATGCACCAGCTTTAGGAGTTTGACAAAACACAATACACTTGTTACTGGTTGTCAATTAAGACTATTTTTTCTCAAACTTTGTTCCATCTATTACAGGCAACAGGGGCTCGACCGTACTCTGGAAAAGTTGGAGCAGATGATGTTGACAAGGTTGACATGGCTTATAGGGTTGTGGCTGACCATATAAGAACTCTTTCATTTGCAATTGCAGATGGTTCTTGTCCAGGTAGAGTTATATTGGCTTAGAAAATTTCATTACTTCATCACCTGCTTTTTTGTATTTGTTTTTCCACTCGTCTACTTGAGTTCAAAGGCCTCCTTCTTTTATTTTATTTTTAACACTTTTATCTAGTAAGGCTCTTTTTAGTAAGTGTATGTTTAACTTTACTAGAGGTTCCTAAATTCGTGTTGCACTTTCGAGGCTAGGCTTTTTTGGTGGGCCTTGGAGGCTTGGTAATATGTTTGAGCAAGCACTATTTACTTAGCTGATTCATTGGTGACCAAGTGGTGCTTTGATAACCATTATGTATTGGTTACATTCTTCCTAGTTTGCTTCTGCTTTGTTTTGATGAATCTGTTTTATGCATCATTTTTTTGGTTAAGGATCCAAACTCACTAACATTTAACAACATTATTTAAAGAAGGAAAGGTAGGTTGTATGATAATAGTGGTTTATAAGGATCTTTCTTCACTTGTAATTTTACTCCTGGCAAATTTTAATCCCTGAGTATGTGACACAATATTGATTTTTTAGAGCACCAATTTGTTGTGGATACCTGGGAGAAAATAGAAGTAAAACTATTGAACGAGATTGATATGCAGGCCCAAGAAGAGACCCACAAGACCATGGTCTAGTAGTTGTTTTGATTGGGAATTTTTTGATTATTATTATCTTTTTGGAAGTTTAGCTTTATTTTTTATTATTTTATCTGTTTTTAGTTCGTTATTTCTTTGATGAGTTGTTGAATTTAGAAAATTAAAGTTACAAGTTCGTCACATATTCTTTTGCTTTATTTTTAGGTGATTTTGGTGTCTTTAAAATGGTTATTCCATTAATCCATTCATTTATCTAACAAACCTAAAATCTTCCGTATTCAATGTAATTTGTGAAAGTTTTGACTAAATTATTGGCAAGATGTCAATCTGTGATGGGACTGTATGCTGAATTATTTGAGATTAGCAGGTGACGGTTCAGCAGTTGAGTGGTCTGATCTAGTGGTTTGAGCCATTACATGACATCATTGATAACCAATATTTACTTAGATTTGAATCAAATTTAGATCAGTGTTTTCAGATGTTGAGGCATGATGCGAGGTGTTTCTCATGCCTAACATGTGAGGCATAAGCCTTATGAGCATGGCTTTTAAAATAAATAATAAAATGTATGTCATATTCATACAAATAAGAAAAATCAAGATGAAAAGGAAATATTTACAAGATGAAGTAATAAATTCATAAGGAAATACATGATATTTGAGAAATATGTTATTTTGGACATTTGAAACACATGATTTTATGGTGTGAGGCGTGTGCATTGTGCCTCTCATGCTTAAGGGGCATCTCAAGCCTCAAGGCCCTCAACATGGTTTATGAATGTGTGTTCGGGATCGGAACCGGATCACCCCTCGATCTGCCAATCCATAGTGGATCAGCTGATCTTGATTGCCTAGTCCTTTAAATATTCCAATCCTCTCCCCCCTAAAAAAATCCCTTGAAATAATGGTAAGCTGTGCATGATGTTAATTTTGGAAAAAAATTGATATATAGTTGTGATAGATAACGGACTATAAAGGTTGACATTGTGGATGGTAAATTTCCACCACACAATCAATCTAGTTGGAATACTTCTTTCTTCAATCCGGTTCAGCCAAAGTAGCCAGTTGAATGGAGGTGGGAGTTTCCTTTGATGGTTCTCGCACTGGTGTGGTACTTACTGAAAGAGCTCTGACGATCAAGTTAGTAAGGTTTGTTGTAGAAGGAAGTAGATGAGTTGTTTGATCTTACCTGGAGGATGAATGCCATGCTTCCTCAATAGAATTTGATGGAGCTTTATCTTTCTCTTCGTGGGATTAAGATCCTAATTGGTTTGAATTTTATCCTTGGATTACGAGAGGTTAGGATCTTATCCTGTTGACTCCCCTTGACTAGTTCTTGATGAACTGTTTAAATAGATCTTCGAATTATGGTTTAGATCGTGATCTTGACCTTAAAGATTGGTTTGTTATGTTGTTGACTGAGACGCTGCAGTTTGATGTGTTCAATTGTGCTTTTGTATGCATTTGACGTGTTGAACGTCTTTGAAATTTGTTTTACACTGCATGGGGTTTGAACTGATGTCCTTTGGTCCAGTTTAGATTGAACTAGGATCTGGGTTGATCTGGACATGTGCTTGTTTGTGAATGATGGGAATTTTCTGCCTACTACAGACATGATGAATGTATTCGAGGAGTTTTATCAAAATGAAGAGTTCGTATTGTTTTTTTAGTGTATCTTTTGGGAAGAACAGGTTTTGGTGAAAAATGGAGAAGATGGATGATTTCTTGTGTCTCCTTGGTCTCATTTCCAATTCTATCAAATGTCTCTCTTGCTAGTTTTTTCAGGAGCTGTAGGGGTACAAAGCATGCAGATTTGCTTTTCTTCCTTCCCTTTCATCATAGTATCGGATTCCATGAGCAAGATGATCGAAAAAGTTGAAAGTGACTATATTTCAGGTTTTGATTTAAGGTGGGCAACGGTGGTGAATCAATCTCTCAGTTGCAGTTTGTGAATGGTACAATGATATTTTGTGATGCGGATGTGAGATAGATGTGTTTTCTTAGATGCATATTGAGATGTTTTGAGGTGGTCTCATGCCTGAAAGTTAATCTCCATGAAATTTTCAATTTGGTTTTGTGTTGGATTGTAAGATCAGATCTATGCCTACCTGTTTAAGCCTCCCGCTTGGTGCCATGTTTATGGCTAAAGGGGTTTGGGAGCCGGTCGTGGTAAGGTTGGATAGGAGGATTGATTCATGGAAGCCCCCCCCTCCCTTCTATCAAAATGAGGTAGATTGTCTAATCAAGAGCTCCTTGGCTAATATCCCTAATTATTTTCTGTTTCTTTTTCTTGATCTTGGCTTCATCAATTGCAAATAGGATTGAAATGCATTTCAGAAATTTTCTCTGGATCGATTCAGAAGAGTGTTGGAGATATCATTGGTGGATTGAGGACTGTTTGTTGGCCAGTTAGAGAAGGAAGCATGGGGATTAGAAGGATTAAGAATCACATTCGTGCTATGCTTGGTAAATGGCAATGGCGTTTTGGTGAAGAGGGATATCCTATGGAGAAGAGTGGTGGTGGCCAAATATGGTTGCAATTTTGTTTGGGATCCTAAGGAGGTGAGGGACTCCCATGGTAGAGGGAATTGGATTGGCCATCTTGAGAGGAAATGAAGAGTTTAGGAAATTTATCAGATTTATGCTTGGATCAGGTAAATTGATCAGTTTTTGAGTAGACTTATAGCGTGGCATTCACCCCCTCAAGGAGGATTATAGTGGTATGTATAATCTTTCTGTCAATAAAAAAGTTCCATTGTAAGCAATTATGATTTCAATGACGGTGGTTGGTGGTTCCCTAGATTGAGAAGGAATGTAATGTCTGAGAATTGGAATAGTCTTAGTTTGTTAAATTGTCTGAGGAGCATTACGCCAGTCCCTGGTGATTGTGATAGGTGGGTGTGGGACAATGGCAAAAATGGTAGGTTTTCTACTAAATCATTTTATCTAGGATTGGAAAACAACATGAATCCTTCATTTCCTCAGAAAAGCATTTGGATTTCGAGGATTTCTTGTAAGGTTAGTTTCTTTATTTGGAATGCTTATCTGGATAAACTTCTTATTCTCAAGCACTTAAAGAGCGGAGGTTGAATTTGGAAAATAGGTGTGTGATGTGCATGTGAGAGGAGGAATCAGTAGATCACTTTCTTGTTCAATGCTTGACACAGTGCTCAAAGTTTGGGAATTCTCTCTCTCTTAATGAAACGTTGTTTATATCTTGGTGGTGGATAAAAGACATGGGGGCATTTCTAAAGTTATTAGTTATTTGGAAGTTTTTCCTGGGGGCGATCTGCTGGGCCATGTGGAAGGAACGGAATAAAATCTTTATGATCTATACAATAAGGAGCAGAATAAAAGAATTTTTTATGGCAAGTCTGTATGTCGCAGGAAAGGCTCCAGTTGTGTGCTGACTTTGAGGATAGTTAGTGGGACTCTGTGGGATGCTATTGTTAATCTTTGTTTTTTTTTTAATTCTAGGATTCTCTGTTATATACTTATATTCACCGCCTAGGTGAATTGCTGTATTTTGCTTTTTCTTCTTTTTCTTGCTTTTGCTTTTTGTTTTTAATAAAGTGCTTAACCTTTCCAAAAAAAAGATTGATCAAAACAACAATACAACCACATCTAGTGCATAAAAATGTACAAGATGCTCTAAAAGAAATACAAACTTGATAATATAATACGTGCAACTAATAGCTATGAGATGGGTCTCTATTTCTACCATTCTCTTGGATGCTCCTGCAACATTTCTTTGTTCCATTTCTCATCCTATTTTGCTTTAATCATTTCCCTTGAGTGTTTACGCATATCAATTATCAACTCTGTGTACTTACAGGTATTGACTGACATCACCCTTCGCATATGGAAGGTGCTGCTTTGATTTATTCACGCCCTACATAATTTTTCTGCACAAATTGCACTTCACTTTTTTCTTACAATCACTGAGTGCGACATAGTATTGCCTCCCAATATTTAGCTACAGATCCTTCTTTACTTGCACGTGAAGAACCTTGGACCTAAAGCCATTTGTGGATCTGTGGAAGTGATAAAGTTACTAACATCAATAGCTAATATAACACCATTCATGGATGTATATACTTAATATATACACAAAAGTGTAAAGAAGTAAAGAACATCATACATAATCTATCATATTTTATGTAACACACCTTTTTTTTGCTAAGAGATTTTTTTATTATACATTATGTAATACACAGCAATTATACATCCAACATTTTCATCCTTCATCATTCATAACATCATGCTTATAGTCTTATATGCATCATTTATCATATAATGATCATAAAAATTATACATTGTACATAAATATATACATTTTACAGCCATATATTGTAAATCTGACATAAATAAATAATCATTTGCATAATATCATCAAATTAGTCAATAAAAGTCTTTTTTCCAAATAGAATTTTGTGATGAAATTATTTTAATTGTCTGAAAATTTAACAAATAAAAAACTATAAAAATGGTGACAAAAGTTCCTTGTTCTCCATCCCTAATTACTTTCTCTCGTTGTTTTCGGTCTTGACTTCCATGGCTGAGAGGATTGAATTAAAATTCAAAAACTTTTTTTGGAATGATTCTTTAGGTCATCATCGTTATCATTTGGTTGATTGGAGTAAGGTTTGTAGGTCTTTTCAGGATGGGGGGCTGGGCATTAGGAGGATCCAAAATCAAAATTGTTCGTTATTGGGTAATTGGCTTTAGAGATTTGGGATGGAAAGTAACAGTTTGTGGAGGCGGGTGATTGCTGCTAAGTTTGGGTCTTATTTGGCTCGGAGATCAAAGGACCCCCCTGGGGTTGTTCTCCATCCTAATTACTTTCTCCCATTGTTTTTGGTCCTGGATTTTGCGGTTGAGAGGGTTGAATTAAGATTCATAAACTTTCTTTGGAATGATTCTTTAGATTATCATCATTATCATTTGGTGGATTGGAATAAGGTTTGTAGGCCTTTTCAGGAGGGGTGCTAGGCATTAGAAGGATATGAAATTAGAGTTGGTCGTTTCTAGATAACTGGCTTTGGAGATTTGGGATGGAAAGTAACAATTTGTGGAGGTGGGTGATTGTTGCTAAGTATGGGTCTTATTTGTCTTGGAGATTGAAGGACCCCCATGGGGTTATGGGTGTGGATTGTGGAAGGCAATTCTTAAAGGCCATGAGGTCTTTTGGAATTGCATTAGGTTTCATCCTTGCTTTGGGTCGGAGATTAGATTCTCGAGGATCTCTGGATTAGGGATCGTCCTTCGAGGGAGGTTTATAGGAGTCTATTGTCTTGTAACAACTAGAGGTCCGTTGAAGATAATTTTGATCATTCTGTTGGGGGGTGGGGGTTGGGCGCTTAGGTTGCATAGGAATTTGAATGATTGGCTGATTGGGGAGATGGCCAGAATTCTAGGTTTATTGAGGGATTGTAAGCCAGATGAGGGATTGAGTGATGAATGGGTGTGGGTTAGTAAAAACATAGTTGTTTTTCAACTAAATCCTTTTATGGCAAGAATTCTGGGTTTATTGAGGGATTGTAAGCTAGTGGAGGGATTGAGTGATGAATGGGTGTGGGTAAGTAAATAAACGATTGTTTTTCAACTAAATCCTTTTATAGGAGTTTGGATGGGCAATCTTTGGTGTTGGATCCTGTTTTTAGCATTTGGATTCCGGGTATTCCCTCTAAAGTCTCTTTCTTTATCTATAATTTCTTTTTGGATAAGATTCTCACTTTGAATAACCTGAGAAACAGAGGGCAGAGCTTGGCTAATAGGTGCATTTTGTGTTTGGTGGAGGAGGAGGAATCGATTGATCATATCCTTATCCATTGTAGCTTGGTTAGAGAGGTGTGGGGTTTTTTTCTTTCCCTTTTCAAGGCTTTTGGGGTCTTTCTGCTTCGGTTTTTTGATTTCATTTATGGTTGGCTTATCAGGGGCTTGGTAGGCATTTTGGATAGTATTTGGCACTTTCCACCCCAAAAGTTGGGATATGGCGGTTTATTGTTGTTGTATTCGGCACTTTCTGCCTAGGGCTATTTGTTGGGGTATTTGAAAGGAGAGGAATTCTCGGGCTTTAAGAATTGTTTCGCGAATAAGAAGTCAGTCAGCCTTAGTATTTATAGGATTCGATTGGGTTTCCATTCTCTCAGATTTTGATGATAGCGTTTGGGATAGTCTTTGGAGGGAGATTTGGTAGCGGCTTGGGGGTTGTGGTTTTTGATTTTGCTTTTCTGTTTGGGGCCGTTGGGTCACCTCCCTGGTTACTATGTTTTCTGCCTTTTGTTGTGTGCGTTTTTGCTTTTGGGCCCTTTCTTAATAAGTTCACTTTATCTTTCTCTTTGTAAAAAAATACCATCATCTATATGAATGCATCAATCTTTAATTTTAAATACTTTTTTTTTGTTAATTTCGGAATATTTAAAACATAATTATATATATAAAATTCTGAAAATTCGAGTATCACTATAGTTTAGTTGGTTTTGATCCTATTATGTCACGTATGTAACATATACTCGTTTTATACTTTTTTTTCCCTGGAAAATAGGGGTATTCTCACAAAATATGTATTAAATCAAATATACACAATGCAAGTCTTGTTTTTGTTGCAAGAAATCGGTAGATCTAGCATCTAATTACGTTGATATTTTTATTTCTTGCAAAAACAAGCAGGAAAAACATATTTAGAAGTTAAAAATCATACCTTGAAATGATCCTGCGATGAACGCAAAAAGCTCGCATTTTGATGCTCCAAGATTTTCATATGTACTTATTTTCTATGAAGGAAACAGGAAGAAATCAGTAGTTTAGAGTGCAGGAAGGCTGATTGACAAAAAAAGAGAAAAAAATGAGGTCTTTTGACTGTCGCTCAGATCATTCTTAAATGTAGATTGCTCGATCCCTTAGTTGACTCAGTTAAGGATCACTGATTTGACTTGTAGATTTGGAGACCCATCCGATCTAGTGAAGGTTTGACGATCCATCCCAAAGATTTGATGATCTAATCAAATGAGTCTTATCCTGAGTTAGATTGCCAAATCTGAATTGGGATCGGCGGAGTAAGACTGCAAGTTGGGCTAGGCTGGCTTGAATTCAGCCTGAAATTTGGGTGGGCTAGGTACGTGTGACTTTGGGCTTGGCCGAGTTTAGGTTGCTTTAGGCCTGAAGTAAAGTTCAGGCAGGCCTTAGCCCAGCCCGAAATGCGCATCCTGACCCAAATTACAATATATTATGTATACCTGTAATATAAGAGGTTAAAAAAATGTTAAACTAATATTATAATTATATGGTATTTTAATAATATATTAGTTTATATGGTTAACAGTTCAGGCCAGCCCAAACTTGGCTCGAAGCCCATTGTTTAATAATGTGCCTTGCTTATAAACTTCGGGCTGGGCTCAGGCTGACCTTAGCTTGCCCCATCCTGGCTTGATTTGCAGCCCTATGGCTGAACCAGATCGCCTTGTCTGAGTCAGGATCAATCGAGTTTTTGAACCATGAACTAAAATTCATTTTCTTAATCCTTAAATCGAATGTGAGCCTCATTTTGTAAGCCAATGGTAGGGGCTATTGCTGCACGGTTGTTAGTGGCCATGGAACGAGGGGGACTATCGTGACTGGTGAGTGGTGGTTGTTTAAACTTGAAAGTGGGGTGAAAGATTATTTAAGGAGCTGTTGAGTGGTGGAATGGGGCAGTGATGCAGTGGCACTGGAGTATTTGGAGGCACATGACAGGCTCTTGCGCAGAAGCCCGCAACTAGCAGGTCGAACCCTTTAGGCCGTTTTCACCAATTTTCCGTTGATTTTAGGCGGATTTCCTTTAGACGTTGATATCTATTTTAGTTTTTTCCTATTTCGCATTGCTTTATTTTCACTATAGAACGTTATGTAAGGAGGTGTCTTAGACAGTTTTTGTGGATGAAATAGAATTCTTATTTTCCCTTTTGTTTGTTGTTTTACAAAGCCCTTGTAGAGGAAGGTTGTAAAGTCTGTGGCCAGATTCATTAATCCGTCTTCTTCCATTAGTGCTACATTAGGCAGACTGCTAGTGCGGGCTGGTGAACACTGCTGCTACCTTGTGGCCTGTGGCTTGGGCCGTGGAATGAAGTGGGCAGGGCTGTTTCTTGGTTAGTGGTGGCTGTGGTACAAGGGGTTATTGCTGCTGGTGAGTGGTGGTCGTTGAATGAGGGTGGGTGCAGATTGCATCATTGCAAAGGGTTGTTGAGTGCTGGAGCAAGGGGCAGAGCACTGCTGGGAGGGGGGGGGGTGTTGTTGAATGCCACTATTGCCTGGTGCCCATGAGGCGTTGATAGGACGTGGAAAAATAAGATGAGAGAAGAGGCGGACATGTCACTGAAAGAATTTGCAATCAGCACAAGTTGCACAACTAAGGTTGTGGTGCCCATTAGTAACTGAAGAAATAAGTAAATACAAAATTGAGTCTTATTTTTTGATTTAAAATGATTTTTTTTTTGTCTTTTTTGGGCTAATCAAAGAAAGATGGGAAACTGTTAAGTGGTTTTGATGGTCTGAATGGATTTAATGACTTTACGACTGTTTTGGTCTACATGGTATTCAAGAACCTAACCTGTTGACAATTCTGACTATAGAGCCATTCGATCCAATCTTTCT
Source organism: Platanus orientalis (assembly GCA_025762735.1). NCBI lineage: Eukaryota > Viridiplantae > Streptophyta > Magnoliopsida > Proteales > Platanaceae > Platanus > Platanus orientalis. Next base: position 4,675 of record JAOXJP010033399.1, on the reverse strand, counting down.
TTCTTTCTTATTTTATTTTATTTATTTTTATAAATAATGGAGTTATTGAAGTCTTATTTTAATTAGGAGTTTCTTGGTGGTCTCTGGTACTCAAAGATTGTTTGGATTAGAAATTAAGTTGGTTTTTTTTTTTATAAGAGAAATTTCATTTAGTAAAAAGGGATGAGAAATCCCAAAACGAACCACAAAACAAGCAGGAGATTAGTTACATATAAATAAACTTCCGCAACCCTCTTTAGTGCTCATCATAGAGAACTCCCTCAGAGGGTGGTGCTTTTGTAAGAAGCCCCCAAAGAAAGATCCAAGTATGTGGTTGATAGGGAGCCTACAGAACAACCAAGGCAATCAGGTGATCTTCCTAAGTAATCCACCTGCCCAACACCAAGTAATCTACTCTTGAGGAGATTTACTTTCATACTTGAGACTACTTCAAAGCACCTAACCACACATTTCAAATATTTGAGTTGTTCTTTCGAAGCTCTACTCATAATGAGAGTGTCATCCGCAAATCGAAGGTAGGACACCCTTAGCCCATTAGGCCTCACTTCAAAGCCTTCTAAGAAGCCGCCTTGATAAGCTTTGGAAAGGAGAGCTCCAAAAGTCTTAGCCACCACCATGAAAAGAAAAGGAGAGAGGAGATCTTCTTGTCTTGGACCTCTAGATCGATGAAAATGTTCCGTTGAAGTACCATTCACCAATGCTGACTAGTGAGCCATTCCATAGTATTTTTTTCATCCATTTTTTGTATTTTTTACCAAACCCCAACCTTCCCAACATGTAATCCAAAAAGTCCCAATGCACTATCATAAGCTTTTCCTAGATCAAGCTTACCAAGAATCCCGGAATCTCCATTCTTTAGAATTGTATCCATACATTCATTAGCTACTAGTGCCTCATCCATGGCTTACCTTCCTCCAAGGAAAGCACTCTGAGTAGGAGAAATTATGTTCGCCAACACAACTTTAAGTTCGCATGCCAAAGCTTTGGATATAATCTTATAAATGCTTCCCACAAGGCTGATAGGTCTGAAGTCTGAGACTCTAATACCTTGATCTGTTTTTGGGATAAGGGATAATAGAAAGTTGCGTTGCTTTCTTTATCAAGAAAGGATTCGTCATGAAAGTTTCTCATGGTGTCCATGATATGCCTTTTTACCACACCCCAAGAAGCTTTGAAAAAAGCCATAGAAAATTCATCTGGCCCAGGTGCCTTGCCGTCTTCAATGATCCACTTTTAATTTCGCTTTTCTCAAAAGGGTGTTCAAGCCAAACTCTTTTTAGCAGAGATCCTCGTAAACCGAAGTTCGTCCAACTTGGGTCTTTTGACACCCTGATCTTTGTAAAGCTTCATAAAGAAGAAGGGTATATGATTGTTACAGCCCGCTGGATCCATATCATTGCCTTGTTCATCCACCAACGGATGAATGTAGTTTGTATTTTTTCTAGAGGATGCAATTCTATTAATGAATTTAGTGTTGCTGTCCCCCACCTTCAACCACTGAACTTTTGGCCTTTTGCTTCCGTTTAATCTCCTCAAGACCTGTGATTTTTGCGTTATCTTGTTCTTCAAGGTCCCTTAACTGTCTCTCTGTTCCCGTAAGACTACACTTCTCCTCATTCATGTCCCATAACTTGATCTCTTCTAGCAGTTGCTTTTTTCTGAGGTTGATATTGTCAAAAACTTCCTTATTCCAGACCCTCAATTTTTCACGGAGTAATTTAAGCTTTAATCTAAGCCTTTGGCTTTTGCTCTTCTATTACCAAGAGGGAGTCCCACCAGCCCCTAATGAACTCCACAAAGTCCAGGCTCTTAAGCCACATGTTTTCGAATTTGAAAGGCTTGGGGTCCCTTCTCGACATCTTCTCACACAAAACAATAGGAATATGGTCCAAAACAGGCCTTGGTTGAGCAAATTTGTGAAAAAAGGATAGGTAAAGTCCCATTCCGGGGAAAGAAGGAATCTGTCCAGCTTGCTCAGAGACGGATTTGCTTGCATACTCAACCATGTATAAGTGATGCCTGAGATTGGAATATCTCTCAAGCCATGGTGATTGGCCAGGTCAGAAAAAAAGTCTCATACCACCAGGCAAAGAAAGATCTATCATCAGAATGGTCATCTGGGCAAAGAACTTAATTAAAATCCTGCACATGCACCAAGTCCCTTTCCAATTACATCTGATATCTGCCAGCTCCTGGAAGAATTCTGGCTTCAACTCAGCGTCTCAAGGTCCGTATACACCAGTAATCACGAGTGAATGCTATGCAATAGACCAAGTATTATTGAATAATGTCATTCTTGAAAGCTGCATACTTTTATGGTTTTGTGATACCAAATTTTTTTTTTTTTTGGGTGGAGTGATTCTATCTTTGATTGAATGATTTCAATACTTGACCAAGAGAGAGGTAAGATTCCTCTAATCTATTTTTCTTGAGCAGTGATTTCTGCCTTGTTCTTAGGTTCTTAAATTTCTTGATGTTTGAACCTTCCTTAGATCTTTAACTTGAATCCCCAATCTCCACCATAATTATGACCCTTGCTGTCTACTAGATATTTCTTTTCCCTAAACCTTAACTAAAATCTAGCTTACTGTGTAACTCTATGATCCCCAATAAGCTTAGCCAGTTACTCCATAGCTCCCATTTAATTCAGAGAAGAAAAAGGTAGTCTATTTTCCCTTTTATCTAGGTGCCAAATAATTTTCAAATATATTTTCTAAAAGTGACCTCTAAGCCCCATTATTTTAAAATAAAATCCCAAAAATATACGCAACCCTGATATTGTAGAGCCCTGATTCTAGCCCTAGGAAACCTTAAATTGTAGGATCCCTAGGTTACTTTAGTTGTCCTTCATTAGGTACTGTTGATGGAAGGTCCTATTTGATAACAATGGTGAAACACAGGCAGCTATTGTGTGCAATCTGATTTTTCTTTCTTCTATATATTAGACCACCTTTGTTTTGCTTATGCCGTTGAAATGCCATCCAACTAGGTAATTGGTTTCGGTCCTTTATCTAGGGTTTTGCTTTCTTTGTACCTTGTTGTCTATTTCTCGTTTTTAAATAAATTATTCTCCTTTCCAATATAAAAGGATGTCTTTCAACTTCAACTTATAACATGGTTCAAGATGATGTGCAGGCAATGAGGGTCGGGAATATGTTCTAAGACGAATTCTTCGACGAGCTGTTCGCTATGGAAATGAAGTCCTAAATGCTCAAGAAGGATTTTTCAGTGGGTAGGAATGTTAAATTTCCTTATTCACTCAGTAATCCAGGACTCCAAGTTGTTGGGGGTCAGGCTGTTGTTTATGTTGTTGTTGTACTCAGTAACCCATGAGTATTTGGTGGTTGTTATTGTTTTCCTATTGTTTTTGTTGACATTATTCTTCATGCTGATGTGTCGAAGTGTGTCATGGTGTATCTATTACTTTTCCTTATTCTTGAGGATAGTTGAACATCTAAATTCAATGTATATGGTTGTTGCTGGTCATCTTTAACAGATTTTATTTAATGATTGTGTTGATATCTAGGCTTGTAAGTGTTGTGGTGAAACTGATGGGGGATGTCTTTCCGGAACTGAAGCAACATGAATTAAATATCAGGGACATTATTGCTGCAGAGGAAGCAAGTTTTGAAAGGACATTACTTAAGGTCATCATGATGATTTCATCATGCATTTATCTACTTGTATTTTAAATTTTTATCACTTCTTTTCAAGGTCATTTTTTTGGTTTTATGAAATAACTTCAGAGATCTTGAGATACCTTCATCTGTTTCAATTTCTCTACTTTTTTTCATGCTCTTATGTGGTCCTTAATGCTGGCTCCCATTTCAAGTTATGGTAGCCAGACACTTCAAGATGGGTTTCATATCAGAGCCAGGCACTTTTAAGTGTCAAAGCTGTATGTGTGTGTTGGGCCTTTACCCTCACACTTTTAAGGATTACAAGGACTGACTTTGTTAACCTGTCTCCAGGGAATTGAGCAATTTAAGAAGGCTGCTCAGGATGTTCAGGGAAACAGATTGAGTGGGCAGGCAAGCGCATTTCTTATTCCAACTTGTTTTTATTCTTTCTCTTATTATGTGATCGAGCTCAACTCTGTCTCAACATTTGACATTTCTGTGTGAATCTTTTATGAGTTTGGTCCCACCATGAAATGATGCTTCATGCATTTCATGCTTATTATTGGATATATGTAATGTACTTTCTTCTTTGAATAATTCCACTGATTTGTGAAACTTAGTTTCTTGATATGTTGTTTTCTTGGACTTGATAGGGTGGTCTTGGTCATAAGTTAGTTCTGTGGAAATTTTTTTTTCCCTTTTTAATATTTCCAACTCACATCATACCATGAATCCAAGCATGATTTTTTGGTTTTGAAGTCTCTCTCAGTCTTTTATCTGTAGTTTTCTATACCATAATAGTAATGACCATCTTGGTTTAAATGAGGATGGGAGATTGAAGAACAATGCTAACCTGATTGAGACTTGAGAGAAACCTCCCTATATTTTAAATTAAGTTTTATTGTTCTTTATGTAGGATAATCATCATCGTTGTGATTATTAAAGCTGCCTCTTTTGCACTTGGGGTTTTGGTTAAGGGTTGATAATTGCTTAAAATTGCATAATTATCATAATCAAAATGAGCATTATCACATTTATTTTATGTGTATTTATAT
>JAOXJP010033388.1:0-16730 GCA_025762735.1 Platanus orientalis | reverse complement strand
AAAGCATATGTAGATATGTGATTGTTTAAATGAACTTTACTAATTTCTTTGTTCAAGAACGGTAAACCTCTCAACACTAAGCATGATCTTTGATTCTTTGGGTGTACTCACAATGCTAAGTGTGAGAAAGTGCTCCAAACCATGCTCTTTGGTTTCAGGTTTTTTGGGTCTTACTTTTAGGGCTAAATAGAATATTAGAACCCTACCCTTGAGGTTATAATAAGGATAGGGATTCTACTCATGGGGTTTGGAGACCCTACCCGTAGGGTTGACCAGAGTATATAGATACTTTACTTTAAACCTTTGGAACATTGGACCTTTCCAACATTGAACTTTGAACACTTTAAAAATCATTGAACTCTGAACACTTTGAAAATCAACTTTGAACCATGTGGACTTTGGACCTTTTGAAACATGGAACTTTGAACATATGTCATTGAACTCGTAGACTCTGATCTTTGTATTGAACTATTTGTTTGAACACCAACTCTTATTTGGTATTTAGCATTGAATTCCAAATTGTGAAGTCATATTCTTTATTTGAACTTAGACTTTGTGTTGGACCTTCGACTTTAGCTTGATGTCTAATTATTGTTTAGTTTGTATTACCATGATAATGCTCATTGCCTGGATCTCTGTTTAGTTATGTATTGACCTTTGGAATTGCTAGTGCTCAGATTTATGCTTATTGATTCATATTATCTATAGTCAGTTAGATTGCTTATAGGTTGGGAATAACCCATTCATTTTGTTTTTCAGACTGACTATGATTGTAGGTCCTCCATTTTAGAGACTTGCTACAGTGTTTCCTAATGTGCTTTTCATTCATTGATGTTATTATGAGACATACATTGAACCATTGACATTGGGAATATTATTGAGAAATTGTATATTTTTCCTTTGGATTATATTTGAGAGAAAGGGCACCCTTTTATTAGTTGTTTATATCATTGACACTTTGTGCTCCTTGGAGCTTTATAATAAATTTCTTTTTGCTGTGACTTATTCAATTATTGTGGACATGTGAAAATCGTATCGCTTCGACTATCATTGAACTCAAATAATGTAAGACAATTGAAACCTAAGACTATTAGGGACTATGGATATTGAATTGTGATAAATTATACTGGCATTTGCATTATAAAGTAACAACCCAAATCTAGGGCACTTACAAATATCATATCCGAGTTCGGGTTTGGGGGTGTTACATAATAGGCTTAAATATCAACTCATAACTGATGTGAGGATACCAAAGGTTTGTCTAAATTCATCGAATCTTTGTCTAGGTTTATTGAAATTTATTCAAATGAATTTCAACTGTTGATGAATGCAAAGGGTTTATTTTTCTAAGTTCATCAAACATTGGTCAATGTTTCATAATTGTTGAAGAATTCCAATAAATTTTTCATCTAGGTTCATTGAACCTTATGAAGTGGCATCACTGCTTTCATAATTGACAAACAATCAAAATGTTTATTTTTTATTCAAAACTCCAAAGTAAATGCAAGAATGTTTTAGTCAAAAGCATCCACATAGTCACACCCTGCATGACAACAAGAGGCCCAAAGAACCTTACAAGTGTACCAAACATTCTCTATATATAATTTTAGTTAAGTGTGTGTAGAATAATATAAAAGAATCCAGAAGGCTTTCGAGAGTTATAGCGAGATCTATAAAATTTTAGAAAATCCTAGAAGGTTCTAGAACATTGTGGATGTTTCTAGTCAATTCTAGAAACTTGTAGAGGATTCTAGAAGGACCTAGGGGTATTATAGAGGATTCCACTCAAGGAGGTGGATGATCCTTCTAGAAATAGCCTATAAGGATCCTAACTGGGGATGGAAGACACTTGCATGATCCTAGGCCCTAAGGGCAAGGGACACCCCCTCATTTGCAAACCTCCTAACAAGCTCTCAAGTATTATAACCATTCATGTGAGTGAGCAACAATGTTACTCTGCCCTATCTCTTTCAGTGTTTTTCCAACTCTCTTCATGATCTAAGTGTGGGTATTGGGCTTGGTTGACTCGTCTACAATATTAGGAGTAGTCGAGTGCCGCATGGCTTAGGCATTGGTGGAGCCTAAGTCCGTGACAGCTCGGATACTTTCAAATTGAAATATATATATCTATCATGAAGAAGGTGGTTTGTTAAGGTTTAGATTGTGGAGTCACTCATTGGCACTTATTAGAGCACTTATCAAGTCCATTCTTGTTTAAATTATTACTACAAACTTTGTTGTAACTTGGGGATTTTTTAAAGGGTTTTCATTATTTGTCGCTACTTGAATTAACATGGGTTTTTTTTCCCAATCTCATAAGTTTCAATGCATTGATCTATGTTGTTTAAAAAGCATATCAAAAATATCAATACGGAACATTTACAAGTACATGATCCAAAAGAATATGTACCAAATGAAATTACGATCAAAATCTTGCTCAATTCACTATGCAAGGAATGGTAATTATAAAAAACATACAACTATTGTATATAATCCATGGGAAGAGATGCACTCTTGTGATGACCGCAAATAGGTGTCTAGTTTATAGAATGTTAGAAAAAAGGGGATGTCGCAGAAGAAAATGATCATTGATGTAGTACACTCTTTGATTATACATGTAAATTGCAAATTTGAAAATATAGAGTATACAAGAACCGTTTGAAGAAATGCTAAGGAAGGTTTTCTATGTAAATCCTTTTCTTTTTTACTTTTGTTCGTAAGTTCCTGCTGCAATGTGGGAAGGATTGATGAAGTAAACCATTTGATGCTATAAATGGTATCAATGGCTTGAAGTTATACAATATGACTTTTATAATTTTTCTTATTAAGGGATGCATTAAAGCATGTAAAGCGAAATTCATAAAAAAAAAGTAAAGTGGAGGCCCACTCTCTTTGTCAAATGGTCCATATGTCATTGATTAGAAGCCTATGCCAATGTAGGAAGTTGAATGAAGCATATAAGATATATTGCTATCAAGGATCAATTATTGATCCTAGCCCTGTACATAGTGATTGATGTCTAATGTGTGAAGTGTGATATAACAAGGGTTCTTCAACTTTGTACTTAGATGGTTAGGAAATATTAATACCAAGTTATGATACTTCATAGGAGCTTGACATCCTAAGGACCCTTCATCCAGGACTATATCGGTTATGGATTCATGGTGTTATTGTGGTCTTTTTGGAATGTAAGGGGGTTGGTAGCATTATAGCACTTTGAATTATGAAGGACAAATTAGAGTGATTTCCTCTGGTCCACTAACAAGTATGGACTTTTATGAATATATCCAAAACATTGGTCATTGTGAATAAATCACCATTTAATTGAACCCTACAAAGAGATCAAAGTTAGGACTATAAGCGTTGCTCAATTGAGCAATACAAAGACTTCAAAGTTCAGACTACAAGCACCATTTGAGTAAGCAAAGGGCTCAAAAAACTTTGGCCAACCAAGGTGTTATTCAAGGAAGTGGTCTAAATTTACATTGACTTGTGTAGGCAACTCATTTGTCGATGAAAAATCATTATATATATGGATCAATGTGGCCAAATCTATATTGAGTGATCATGTTATTTTATTGGTTGTTTGCACACTAAAGATTAGACTTGGTACTTACTTGAATAGCTAGCATATGGTGGTCATGGCTTTTAGTTTTATGCATTCTTTGTTAACTATTTTTTAAGGTCAAGTTCATTTTTTTCTTTTGCAAGATGGAGAATCTGGTTCATTGTTTTCATTGTTTTATTACCAGTTCTAGTGTATTTCACGAAGAGTGATGGAGCCCTTCCATAGTTATAATTGATGTCTTTTCTGATAAATTCATTGTAAATTAAGTTTGGTGAACAAGTTTTGTAACTTTGACATCAAAGCTAACCAAAGTATAGTTTTGAAATATAGGCCAATGGAAATATGTTATCTAAAAGGTGTAATAAATGTGGCTTCTTGGGTGTATTCTATGTGTTAGCATGTTTTGGCTCTTTTTTATGGGTGCTTTAGATGACATGTTGTCCACACTGTATTTGAGTCTTGAGGAGTGTTGTATGCAAAAATTTTAACCTTTCATTTCAACAAAAAGTGGTTGTTATTTTTCATCAATTGCGTTTATTCATAAAAATCAGGATATCATATAACTTATTTATTTAACTACATGTTTTCATTGGTATTGGATGAACCCTAAATAGCGAGTTACAATACCATTACCAATCACCATCCAGAATATTGTGAGATAATCAATTACTTAGTTTTAAAATAAGGACAACACCTAGTTACAAGCAAGATGGTATCGTTAGAGAAACTACAGATTGAGAGGATAAGGCCCTTTGTCACCTGAATCAAGGAACTTTAACGGCAGTTTTTTAGTTAATACTCTAGTTAAACTATTGGGATTTGGGAATGTAGTGTAAGTGATCATGCTTTTTGTATATACATGTAAGGATTCATATCACTTCGGATTCAGATTCGTTACTATTCAAAAATCCAATAATCCACATACAAATTGGCCCAAATCCTAGGATCACAAGTAAGATCCAATATAGTCCACACGTTCTCATTTGAATTTTCTTAAGTCCATTTAATTCAATAATCATATTTCAATAGTTTGCAGAAGTGTATTCAATATCCACTAAGATCATAGTAGTCCAATAGTATTAGATCAAAAGAAAGATATCACTAGGGTGCCCTCTCACCTAAATATAGAAAGGAAAGCATCTACTAGTCTAAAAATATGATCTTAACACAAAAAAGGGGATCCCAAAATATGTCTAAAATGGGGATAAGAAAGATGAAAGACAGTTGTGGATGCCATAGCAAGTCCCTCGAATGAAGGACCTGCAACAATAGTCAGTTTGGAAAAATAAACGGCTGGGTTAGTCCCAACCTGTAAGAAATCTAACAAACTATAAATAATCTAAAGTAAAGCACACATCTGAATACTAGCATGTCCAAAGGTTAATACGAAGCTAAATATATATCAAAGTAGTAATTACAATCATGTTAATACAAAAATGTCAATAGTCAAATGTCACACAGAAGTCAATGGTTCAATACAAAAATATAAGTTCGAATAATAATTCAATGCAGAGGTTAAAGCTCACAAATTCGATGACATATGTTAGTCTCGAGATATCCAATGTTCTATGATTCTAGAGTTTTCAAAGTGTTCAAAATCTACATGGTTCACAATATTTAGAGTTCAAAGATTCAAAATGTTATGAGTTCGATGATCAAAGTGTTCGGAGTTCACAAGGTTCAATATTCGTAGGAGTTCAAAGTTCAATATCCGAAAGGTCAAAAAGACACACTTAGCCTGGTGTCAAGGCCCACATGATCAAAAGGCTTAATGTCCAAAAAGGTTTAGATGAATAAGTTCGAAGGTCCACATAGTTTCACATATTTCTGAGTGCTCGCATATAACCCTACGAGTGGGGCTTAATATCTCTAAATGTTCGCATATAGCCCTACGAGTGAAGCTCATATATCTCTAAGTGCTCGAATATGACCCTACGAGTGAGGCTCATAGATCTTCGAGTGCTCGCATATAGCCCTATGAGTGGGGCTCACATATCTCCGAGTGCTCACATAGGTCCCTACGAGTGGGGCTCATATATCTCTCAGTGCTCGCATACAACCCTACGAGTGTGGCTCACATATCTTCGAGTGCTCGCATATAGCCCTGCGAGTGGGGCCCACATATCTCATATATTCAAAGTTCAAAAAGAGATGCACATCAATAAGTCCAAAGGTCCACATGGTTTTAATAATTAAAATGTTTCTATAATGTGTAAAGCATTCGTAAACATCATTTTCCATAAATCAATCATTTCAAGGGAATATGGTTCACTTAGATTCAATGTTAGTGTATAATTCGATATTCATAATTTCAGAGCCATAACGGTTCACTAAGATTTCTCATAGAGTCAAAGATTCAAACACGTAATAGGATTCGAAGGTTCATATAGTTCACATAATCACATAGGAGGCATAGAGTTTAATAGATTCAATGAGTTCAATATATTTTCACAAAAATTCAGAAGTTCACATGTATTCCAATGAATCGAATCATAGAGATTAGCCAATATCACTTATAGCATTCCAAACAAAAAACAAGACATGATTACCTTTCTAATTGATCATAATTAGAATGAATCTTGAAGGATTCACAACTTCACACTTTTTTTTAACGATTCACATGAGGTAAGTTCGGATTTCACATATTCCAAGAGATTCAATGTAGGAAATCAGTCCACGCGATGTCTAAGATTAATATTTTTTCATAAAATAGGTATATATCTAAATAACCAACAAGATTTAAAGGTCTCAAGCATATGTCTACAGAATTTCAGAGATTCCAATAAGAAAAGAGTCATTTCAAGAATAAGAAGCATGTAAACTTACTAAACAAGATGAAAACAGTAGATTTAACATGCTTTAATGAATTTAATTCAAATAATTCCGATAATTTCAGAGAATTCCATGTGTAGCATCACATAATCTAAAATCACAAGAGGGATTCACCTCAAATCACCAGTAGAAAGCAAGATATGCTTGGTATAGGAGCTTAGATTCTAGTAATCACAAGGTTCAATGGCTTAGAGCATTTTTTCACATGTTTTTAGAGATTCCAAAGGATTCAATCACGAATTTCAAAGATCAAATAAATCCACAAAGGAAGTTACATCAAGTCATCTATAGTATGATATATTTACTTACAAGAAGCTTAGATTCAATGATTTCACATAGCTTTCAGAGATTTCAAAGAGTTTCCATAAATATCTAAGGAATTCAAAGAGGATTTACATCATCAAACCCATAGTAAGCTAGATTTTCTTACTATAGAAACTTAAGTCTAAAGTTCAAAGAGTTAGATCAAGATTTTCAAACATTTCAGAGATTTTCAAAAGATTCAAATAAAAACTCCAAAGATCAAGAGGAATAAACACCATCAAATCCATAGTAAGCTAGATATTCTTACAAAAAAAACTTAATCCAATGATCAAACCATATTCAAAGGTTTAGCCAATGATTTTTCAGAGATTTTAAAGGGTTTGAAATACAAACTTTAAAGATCCAAGAGGGATTTACATCACATCATCGTTACTATGCAAGATATTCTTACCAAAGCACAAATCCAAGGTCTTTAAGCAAGAAACCTTCACTTCAACCTCTATTCACACATTACACTATAAAATAATTATAGTTATAACATTAGAATAATGAAACTATGAAATTCTAGTAGAAGAACAAGCTAATCTAAAACAATTTCCATGGTTGGAAGTGAAACTTACCCAATTAGGGAAGAACTCATTCTTCCTCTTCTAAAACTCTTTAAGTCTCTCTAACTCTTTTGATTTGGATGCAAAAGAGGCTATTAGGGTTTCTTTGACTTATATTTAGGGTTTTGGGTCGAGTTGGGAGGGTCTCACACTCCTTAAAATGAAGAAAAATCGATTTTGCCTCAAAAAATCATAATCTGGGTCATTTGGATCGATCGTAGATCCATCCAAACTATTTGAGCATTTTCTGAGATCCGAGAGTGGCTGGATCAATCCCAGATCGATCCAAATAGGTTTTCTCAGCTTTTACCCCATCACACTAAAATGCTCATAACTTTCTCTAGACAACTCTGAATTGATCATCGTTTATTGGGTTAGAAACAATACTTCAATACCTTTCCAACAAGATATGGATCACCCTCTAATTCACTCATGATCAGTGTCAGTGGATTCAAGAAGTTACCCAAAATTTATGGGCCTATCAACATTGACACTTTGTGGGAAAATGAGCATAATTTCTTCTAAAAAACTCATAATTGAACACCGTTTATTTTTTTGAAAAGTAGACTCATAGATATTTCTATCAAAGTATAACGTGACCTCCAATAATCTCAGGATTTGTATCAATGGGCCCGTAAAAGTATCCCAAATGCGAAATTAGGATAACTTTCGAACTTAACAAGTTCAAGGCCCAACTTGGATCTTACACTTCTAACTTGGTCTAATGGGTTCCTAAACCACTCTATGGTTTATTTAAACATGTGAACGGATAATTTTACCCTTGCGGGGGTAAAATTACAGTTTTCTCCTTCTTGTACAAAGTGGGTCATTACAGTACATGTGACATCCCCTTTTTATCACTTCACGCAACACTCAACAAACCAACCAAAACATTGCATATTTCGTGTTGAGGTTGTGGCGACTTAGAACTTGAATATGCACATACAAAATTTGGCACGTGTCTGGGGACCTCCAGGGGGGACAATCATGTAAAAGGGAGTTTGGTTTAATTAAGGGGGACAGTTGTTCTAAGGACAACACATGGGGGATTTTGAGGGGGGCGGTCCTTAGAAAAATCACATGGCTTTAGGGAGGTGGTTTTTCTAATGATCGCCGGGCCCTCAGGTCTACAGAGCCTTGGTGGTCATTTTGAGGACCACACTCGTGGGCACTTTTGGAAGGCGGTCCTCAAAACTATTGTTGGTGGTTGTCTTGATGATCACCACTTGAAAGGTAGGCGGTCATTATGAGGACCATCCCTTGGGCGACAGCTCTGTGAATGGCCATAGCTCCTGGAGACAATCTTAGTTTGTACTTGTCCATTTTATAGGGTTTTGGGTTGTGCAATTCGGCTAAAAAATTATCAAAATTCCCTCCCCATTTTCTCTCTATCTCATTATTTATTTGATTCTAATTAATTACACATTTACAACTTAAATCTACACATTCATCTTCTCCATTATCCATTGAAACATTCATTCATCCATACATGATGTAAACACATGCAAATCATCTTCATGTCATTCATTAAACATGAACATATTCATTAAGGTTGTATTCGACAAATTACATCTTCCACGTTAAATTCTTTGGGATGAACTCATGGATTCAACGAAAACCCCTTACATCCAAGGATTTTGGGTGAATCCATTGATCTAGATCCAAAGTTAGCCCTTTATTCGGCAAGAAGATATCAATTGACACTGGGGATTCAATTATCTTCGAAATTGAAATGCAATTCTATGAGAAGATCCTAGTTTGTTACTTATCAAAAAAAAATTTATGAGATGATCCTAGATCTAAGCAAGATGCTACATGATTCATAGATTTATACATATTGACATGCTTCATCTATGAGCTAGAACATTCTATGGCCTATTCAATCAAGATCAAGACATCTTAACATGTATTCTAGCAGCAAACATGGAAAATGATAATTAAACAAAACAAACATCTATCCAAACATATAAATCTGTGCATATACTATCTTAAGAACCCTAGACCCTAGTTAATTCTAAATCTAGATGATCTTAAACATGGAGATTTCTAAAGAATTTAATTTAAGGGAGAAATACTTGTAATGAGAATTAGCTAGCTCCTTTCACACTTTATCCTCACCCTTGCTCTCCTTTTGGTTCTCTTCTCTTACTCTTCTTCTTATTCTCTTTGGTTCCCTCTTGAGATGGGGATTTTTCCTCTAAATTTAGAGGAAGAAGCTTCAAAGATAATAGAATTCTTTAAACTTAGTAGAGCCTTGCTAAATTTAGCTAAATTTTATTCATTGGGATTCTCTTTATTAGATTTGGGTGTCTCTCTTCTAATTTTAGCCTTTTTCTTTTAAAAATGGGAGTCTCCTTATCCCTTCATTACATAATCCATAAATAGATGATGTAACCCTATAATAATTTTTTTGGTCATTTGAGCTTTGGGTATAATTGTAAATAAGAGAGGATATTCTCGAGAAATTAGAATTGTAGCTCAAGGGTACTTTGGAAAAAACATGGAAAGAAATATACAAATATATTATTTCATGCTATGGGTGTTTGGATATTGCCTTAACCATCCCTAAATAATGGATTTTTGGGAAAATGCATTATACTTGGCTCATATTTGGATAAAGGACGTTTTCTTAGAAAAATGCATTTTTTGCAAACCAATTATTGGTTCAGGGTTTTTGGCAAATTTTGTGGATCTAACCCCGATATTGTATGGAGTTTAGTGGGGCCCATCTACTATTGTAGTCTTCATATACCAATGAATTCAAGGATTTAGCAAGGAAGGGATAGGGCTATTGTCAGAACAAAATTTGGTGCTGACGCCTGCAATTTTTATATGAATATAAAAAATTAGAGGGGGAAGCGAGTTCATGAGATAAAGGGAAGAGAAAAGGAAGAATCGAGGGCAAGGTTGACTTGGAGGAATGAAAATGAGGAAAAAAATGAAAAAAAAAATGAAAAACTAAAATAAATAAAAAAGAAAAATAAGAGAGGAAAAATAAAATAAAAAAGGTAAAATAAAACAAAATAAAGTAACAATAATAAATATAATTAGTACTAATAGTAATAATAATACTAATAACACTAGTACATATAAACAATAATAATTATTACAACAATAAAATAATAATAATAATAACAACAATGACTATAAAATAGTAATAATATTAGTATTAAAAATAATTGTAACAATATGATAATAGTAACGATGTTGATACTACAGTTATAATGATAATACTTGTATTTGTGCTGAAGTTAAACATTATTAGATGCAATAAGAATAATGATAAAATCATAATAGTATTTCATGGTATCAATGATAATAATAATACTATCATAATAACAATAACGATAAAAAATTAATAAATAAAATAAGTAACAATAATTAACTAAATAATAAAAAGTAATAAAATAAAAGTTAATAATAATTATATAAATAAATAAATAAAAGGTAAAATTATAAACAACTAAATTTTTTTTTTTATATTGAAGGATGAGGACATAGACTCGATCCACATAAATTTGTCCCACTCAGATCTCAAATGATGGATTATAAAAAGGTTTGATTGATCTGCTTACTGATTTAAAGAGAAGTGTCGACGTTAGGAATTGTGCCAAATTTTAATGATGATAGTTGATATCACGTTTCTTGAAGATAGTTGAAGCATTCCATTTGATTATGCAAGGGATAACAACCAAGCTAACTCTAAGATAAAAACAAACTCGGACTTAACTTGTTGTCTCTCTTTATGGGTTTTCACTATCCATCAATATACGAATGATATATCTTATGGAACTTATTACCTAATGGTTGGGTGTTTCCATTAAATTAATTTATTTTCATTTAAGTTTAGGACAATAACTCAATCCAACTAATTCACTAGTTCTTTTTTTTTAATCAGGGTCGCACAAACAATGATGTTCATTCAAATCACAACGATATGTATTCCGTTCAAGTCACACATATAAGAAACTTATAGCCATACAAAAAAAAAAAGAGGAACTCAAAGACAAGTCACACAGTCAAGCATTTCACCTATGATCTGAGTGAGGTTTCTCATTGTAACCCACTAATCGTGGTGTTCTTAAATAAGGATCCATGTTGTTTTATTAGTGGGAAAGCATACTAATCCAAGCATTCAGTCTTAGGGTACAAGTGCTCATGGCATTGGTTGAGATAGAATAAGATTAGAGATAGAGTGAGGTCTTTTATGTAGACTTCTTCTCTTTTGTTATCGTTTTGTTCTTGAGACTTCTCAAATCTCTAAGGTCTTCAAGCTATTTTTTTAACTACTTCAACAATAGTTTTTATAAGCCTTTATATAGTTGTTTTGCATGGGTTAACAACCACACAAGTGTCCAACTCTTGTGGTCTTCATAAAAGTATCCAACCACTTAGGACACATGTCCAATTCATACACTAGTTAAGTCATGAAGTTGATGGAGTCCAACTTGTCAAAAGTACTTTTACTTTTGCGAGCAAATTTTACTTATGGCAATGCCCAGGTTGAGCTTCTGTGATTTGCTCACGATTTTCATACATGTTTTGCTCATGGCATTAACTATAGGAGAGTGACCAATTCTCCTAATGCATGGTCCCCAATGCATCACATGAATCAACGAACATGTCATGAAGATGATTGATTATCATTTTTTATCTTTATTATTTATTTAAAACAACTTAAAAATCTCCCAGTTGTTTTAATTTTTTCAAAACAGGTATTAAGGGTAAGAAGCAAGGTTTTATTGTCTATATGAGAATCAATTAATTATCCTACACAAACCTAACTTGTTATATTGTAACAACCCCAAATTCATAGCCTTATTTAGGCATGAACTATGGTTGCTTCTATCTAAAACCTTATTTCATACATCATAAATTTTCGCATTTATTTAACTCATAGAATTACTTAGAGCTTAAGCTTAAAACCTTAAGTATAACATACATAGTGGATATGCATCAATTACACTATCTATATACTCTTAACGTGTAGCGAAAAATAAAATCATTCACTTTTGCAACAGAATAAAACTTAACCATATAAACATCCTAAACATCTATGTCACTAGTCTCCCATTAACAACATGTGAGATAAAACCTCTTAACCAATCTCTAGAATATGAAACTTTCAAATCATAGCATCTGAATATCAACACTTAAATCAGTACATCCAACTAAGTTTCAAGTACAAAAGAAAACATAAACTAAAGCCTATGAGAATGTTAGTTAAAGATAAGGAATGACATCCGCAAGTATGTCTCCCTCAAAACTCCAAGTGTTCTCAATGAACACACCTATATTTTATAAATCACTTGAAAAAATATTATGAAATGGTGAGTTCCATGGTTCATAAGTTGGTATACAAAACTTACAACCGGAACCGACAGATTAAACATGAGTTTTTTAATACAAAATACTTAACATGTTTTTATATATAATATAAAATAAATTTCAACATTTAGACATGAATAGGTTTACCTTCATCAACTACTATGCATCACAATATCTGTACATATTATCATCATGATTCAAAATGTGAGATCTATCAATGACAATATGCATGATTCTACTTATTTCAAACATTCACTATTCATTGAATAAAAAGTTATATAAAATATTTAATGGAAAATATTTGATAATCAATTCAAGGCAAGCATGTTTTGCATATTTCATTTATCCTTTTCTTATACATGGTGCATACACTTCTAACATGAATATACATATACAATTTCCATTAGTGATAGACATGCGGAATTCTTAAATGGTTAACAATTATAATCATACACTCGCATGATAGCATGCATGAAATTCAACACATATATTTAACATGTAAGATATTACATTTATACTTACCGCTTGCATTATTTATTTTTTAAACATGTGCCTTATAATTTGACATTTTTTATTCATTTTCTCTTACTTGTCATCATATTTTTCTTTTCCAATTTGCTTGATTCATTCACTATTTATCATTTATCACATGTTCTTCAATTAGTCTACTAGTTACTTTAACTAGGTTACTTGTTAATTTCTCATTTTTTTCCTTTTCATTTATCAGGGCTTTAAATAGTTTTTCTATTCTTTACTTATCATCCATCATGATTTACTTATCACTTATTAGCTTTTGTTGTCATTCTTTTAACATTTACTAATTATTTTTTAATATTTGTTAACACTTATCATTTATCATCTCACCATTGAATTGTACCCCAATGAGAAGGACATCATACACACCTTACCATTGAATTATACCCCAATGGGAGGGAAATCATAAATCTTTATTCTTATTACATAGATTAGGAACTTTTAACTTTCTTTCAAGATTATGTATTTTCGATTGCTTTATTGACATTTCATTTATTACTTATCTTATGGATATGTCTTTTCATTAGTAGTTTATGTGTTTTCATTTTCTTTTCATGACTCTTTCCTTGCATTATTTATGAACTTTTTACTTGTGATATTAAAATGTTTTCATTTATTGTCTTGACATTTTCTTTCTTTACATGACTTATGACTTTACTTTACCTTTTGAAGCTTATAAGGTCTTCTTTCCTTTCTTGGCATTTTTCATTTTTTATGAACTTTCAATCTTTTTTCTTATCATGGTTTCATTTGTTTTACATATCTTATGAGTTTTTCTTTTTTTCTTGTCATTGTTTCACTTTTCCCCAATGATGGGGCATTTTTAATTCATTTATACTTTAGCACATTGCATTGTATCTCCAAAGGCAAGACTAATAACACATTGTATTGTATCCCCAAGTGTAGGACCATTAGCACATTATATTGTATCCCCAACGGTAGAATCACTTGCATATTGTATTGTATCTCCAATGTCAGGATCACAAGCACCTTGCATTGTATCCCCAATGGCGGGACCAATAGCACATTGCATTGTATCCCAAATGGCAGGACCGTTAGCACATTACATTGTATCCCCAATGGCAGGACCAAAAGCACATTGTATTGTATCTCCAATGACTTGATTGATAACACATTGTATTGTATCCCCAACGGCAGAATAACTAGCACATTGTATTGTATCCCCAATGGCAGGACCAATACATCTTTATTGAATCATCATTTATCACTATCCATCGTTTAACCCCTAATAATGGGATCTTACGTTATCTTATCATTATGTGGTGCATTGTTTAATCAAGATATTAAAGACATATATTATTATATGATGCATTCACTAACATAGTAATAGAGAAATATTCCATTATAAGATGCACTATCTAGCATTATATAAGAGATATATATCTTCATGCAATATGATCCATATATCATTAGTCAATCCTTCTCTAAATTAATCAATGTGAGATCATGAAAATTTGTATGTTCTTATACTTTCAAAATTGTGCAATTTCTATATCTAGTATGAGCAAAAGTTTTAATGACAATCATACTACATACACTTTTAAACCATTCACAATTTCAAAACATAGTTCAATTGAATCATTTCATAGCAATCCATAAGTAATTTACATCAAAAAATTTACTACTACCATTTTAATGAAGTTCAATTTTCATCATAACCATCTCCTATATGTATTTTTCAAACAATTCATTATTCTTACACTAACATGTTCAAGGATGCTCAACAATTATTCACGTGTTTATGCTTTCCATGGAAATCAAGGTTTACACTCTTTAATAACTTTCTTGAAAAACTAGCACTTCATAGAATATTAACTTACAAGCTTATAAAACTCATGTGATCCAATATCTTAAGGAAACACATATACACACACACACATACATATATTATGTAAATTATTATTCTTTTTTTCATAATCTAAATTATGGATTTCTAAGATCCTAGCAAGAATTAGTAAAACTTCTTAACAAATCATAACAATCGGTAAGGATTTCTAAGATACTAAAAAAGTGACCCAGTGCACGAGGTTCCCGCTAATGCAGGGTCTGGGGAGAGCAAGATGTACGCAGCCTTACCCCCATTTATGGAGAGGTTGTTTTCGTATTTCTAAGATACTAACAAGGAAAATTCTCAACATGTAAGAAAACAACCATACAATCAATTTTCACAAAGGCAAGACATCTAAGAACACAGATGATAAATAAAATTGTGTAATGTATAACTACTTACCAAAAGCTCCCAATCCCTTTATCTAAGGAGATCTCGAGCAAACTCTTTTCCCCTTTGAACTACCTTATTTCTCTTACTCTTTGGAGAAGAAGAGATCTCATCATTTCTCAATTCTCTTAAGGTTATTCATTCTCTCCAATTTTTCTTCTATTTTGTTACTTTAACCCTAAGGTAAAATAAGGTTTGGAGTCGTCCCATGTGGACTCCCATGAAAATAGAGTAAATCATGTGCTGACATGAATCCCAACGAGAATTCTGTTTAGTTTCAATTGATCAAGATTATTTTTGACCCCTCGAAATCATCTTTTTTGATCAATCAAAAATATTTTTGATTGCTCAAAATAGTTTAAGCGCTCAAAATAGTTCAAGTTCTCAAAATTATTTTGGATTGCTCGTGCAAAATGAGCTACCAAACACCCAAATGTTATTTTTTTAAGGGGTGTTAGATTGTTCGAAATCACCTTTTTGAAAAAAATTGAAATTATTTTCGATCCTTCGAACTTTCCAGATTTATTTCAACACAAAAACTTCATAGATAAACAATTATTACTTTTTCTAAAAAAATCCAATTTACTCACTGTTTGTTGCATTGGAAAGTAAATTCTTAGATATCTCTAATGGTGTATAACTTGTAATCTAATTCATACTAAGTTGATATAGGTTTTCCTCTAAATTTATCCTAGTCTGTGGTATGAGATAGCTTCAATACTTTACTATATTGTCAACTTGTTTGGCCATAACATTAAATATGTTATGAGACATTTCGGTGTTACACATTTGTTGTCCTCATTTTCTATTCATGAGGTGGATTATAATCATCAAAATAAATGTCAGATGTTACATATACCCACAATCCTTCTAAGAGAGTTTACACATCTTAAACCCTAACACTTTAATGTTTGTGCTTTGTCTCAGTATACAAAATGCTCTAGATTTAACCTGAGAATCATAGGAACTAACCAATCTCCATACTCATAAATATGAGTTTCCATTGTTGGCATTGTCTTGATTTAGAGTATTATGAATTCACACATAGAACTATCATGGGTATCCTTCCACCCTAATTCTATTATGGTATATGAATCTTGCACAAAGAACCATCATGGGAATCCTTCCGACTCTACCCAAATAGTCTTCTGAAACCCATTAAGAGAACCTAGTTCTCATCCTTTTATTTGTAGTGTCAGTACTACAAACTTAAGCATCATTCTACTGGAATTCACATTTGTTGTAACACTCTTTTATCTATTGTGTGTGTGTGTGTGTGTGTGTGTGTGTGTGTGTGTGTGTATATATATATATATATATATATATATATATCTATATATATATATCTATATATATT
>JAOXJP010033377.1:0-16730 GCA_025762735.1 Platanus orientalis | reverse complement strand
ATCCAACAACTTACCAGATAAATTGAGCCATTGACTTATGCAAAAATTTTGATGGATCAAACCCTATAAATATAAATTACCTTATTCTTTAAGTCAAAAGTCAATTATAAGTTTATCCAAACACTACCTTAGTGTTTTAGACATACTTAGGCAACAAGTTTTGGGTTTTTTAGAAGTTTCTATTATTAGAAACTTTTTTTTTAAGTTGTAAGCCTAATTAGGCACCCCTCCCCCCATGATTTTATTTAGTGAATAATTGAATTGTTTTGTATATTTTAGGTGGTTTTCTAAGGATGGGTGTGGCCCTAGATCTCTTTCCTCCTAGGGTTGACACCAACCATAGGTTCCCCCTTCTTTCTATTCTCTCTCTTAGGTGCAGGCGTGAGGCTCCCTATTCCTCATCCCTTGTCTCATACTTTTTCTTTTTCTACTTCTTCCTTCTCCTAACTCTTCTTCATTCCTTTACTTCCATATCTTCAAGAGTTCAAGGATTACAGACTGTTGGACTTTACAGAAGGATGTCTAGAATCTATTATCAAGGTATGCTTTGCTGAATTTTCTGGGTTTGCATACTCTTAAAAGCGCACCCCTCTTATCTCTCTTTCTTCTCATCTTTCTTTTAGGGTTTTGATCCTCATGTGATCCCTTACAAGACCCCTCACTCTTCTTTCTTATTCTCGTCTTTTCTCCATCATAAAATGTATAAGATTTCTTGTTTTTTCATAAAACTCCATTAAAGCATCTTTTAACTTTTCTGAAATTCATTGATTTCACCCACCAAATCTTGTTGGATTAACTTGAAATTTGAATTGTAACACCCTTGTGCAATTCAGAAAATATCCGGTAATTCCATGCGTTCTGCCCAGAAATTCTAGAATTATCCTTTTGGCATCTTTATTCCTATTTCTTGCTCTCTTTTTTTTTTTTTTCCTATTCTATCTCTTTCTAATTCTATTTCTGTTATTCTACTTTCTGTTTTCCCTTAATTTTGTAGCTACTTGTGGTCTAAAATTTCAATTCTTGAATTTTGCTTCCATACTTTAATTTTAGGCTATTACTTGAGGTTCTTGGGAATATCCTGCCTCAACAAGTCATCCATTTTAGGACCTCCACCACATTGTCCTCCAATTATGATTGGAAGCTGCGATGGAGAGTGGCCGCCATCAAATTCGTTGTCGAATTTCTCCCCATCCCAGGAGAATGATATAGACAATAGTAGTAGGCTCATGTATGTACCTCCACATAAGAGGGCCAGATTTAAATGTACATGTTATGTGGGATTAATTAGGATTTTGTAAGGGTGGAAATGCACATGTAATAAGGCCATTAGCACCATTATAGTGTTAGGATTTTAGTTGAGGGCATGGGTTCATGATAAGGCTAATTAGCCATAGGCAAATCGACAACCATGCTTTTTGTCCTTTAGTGGACCTCTAAAGTCGATAAGAGGGACCCACAAAAAGAGCTGATCAATAGCCCTTGTTTCCTTATTCTTTTAGACATTTAAAAGTTTAGGAAAATATGTTAGGAAGTTTTAGATTTAAAAACTTGGCTAGCAAGTTTAGGATATTAGAAGTTCCTAATTTTAGAAACTTTTTAATTTGTTAAGATTGTAAGTTTATTTAAAGGAACCCGCTCCCCCATGTTTATGCAGTGAAAATTATTACAAAATTTGCTTGTAAACTTAGTGTTCCAAGTGTGGGCCATGGGCCTAGTTATCTTCCCCTTCCCTAGGGTGACAACCGCCTTGGCTCCCCTCTTTTTATTCTTCTCTTCTTCTCTCCTACTTCTTCTCTAGGAAGCCGTGAGCTCCCATTTTCTCACCTCCTTCTTCGTCAATCCTAGTTCTTCTTGCTCTTCTCTTCTGATCTTCTATTTCTTATAACTCTACTTATTTCTTCTTCTATTCCTCCATTGAAGGCTACTGAAAATCCTATAATCTGAAACATATCAACCAATAATTGTAGCAGAAATCAGCATTCTCGATTGGAACCTCCTAATCCTTATTATTGGCTAAATCGCAGGCTTCTGTCAAGTTATATTTCTTACTGTTTTATCAGATTTCGTTACCTATTGTAATTCTTATAAAATTCTTTTAAATCGTGTTACATCCTGCTATTTTGATTTAAGTTTGACCCTATTCTCTTTTTCATCAGAGTTTTCTGGGTTACTATATTAGTAAAATTGCACCCCCCTTAAATTCCATTTCATCTCCTTTTATGTTAGGGTTTTGATCCCCTTAGAATTTTCTACAAAACCCCTGGATTTACCCTTGTATTCTCCACTTCTCTCTCTTTAAAATTAAAGATTCCTTACTGTTTTGCCTCAACCTCTATTAAAGAATCTTTGGTTTTTCACAAATCAAAACTTGTCCAAATCTGTTGAAATTTGAACTATAGAATCCTTGAGCACTTCATAAAATATCTGAAAAGTTCCGTAATTTATGATGCACGATCAGGGGTATTTTAGTAATTTTGTGAGTTCTGCCCAGAAATTCCAGAATTGCCCATTTTGGCCTCTTTCTTCATCCTTTATTTGTCTCTTTGTTTTTAAATCATTCTAACTTATTTTATTTGATTCCATTATCTAAGTTCTTAATTTTGTGGCTACTTGTGTGTATTTGAAATTCTTTGAAGTTTTGCTTTTGCACTTTAAATCTGACAATTATTTGAGGGTTTTGGGATTATCCTACATTACTATTCATAGGATGCTGTTAGATTGGGTGTCAATTTTGGCTCTTTTGATGAGATGGAATGAGTTGTCATTTGGAGTGTAATTGTTTGATCTGGTTTTGTTTCCTTGTTTTTTCATAAATTATTAAATGAGGATCATATGGAAATTTCTGTTTAAAAATCGATAGAGTTGAGGAGATCAGAAATCATAGGTATCTTTGTAAGGTTAGAATGTCAAAAGTTAAATATGCTTTGAGAAAGATGAAGATAGGAAAGGCATTAGGACCAACTGGTATCCCGGTTGAGGTTTGGAAATGTATGGGAGATAATAGCTTATCATGGTTAACTAAACTATTTAACAATATCATTAAAACTAAAAAAATGGTGAATGGCTAGAGGAAAAATGTTTTTGTGCCTATCTACAAGAACAAGGGGGATATTCAAAATTGCACCAATTATCATGGGATCAAGCTTATGATCCATATAAAGAAACTCTGGGAGAGAGTGATTGAGCATCAACTTAGATGTGAAACTAGAGTGTCTAAAAACCAATTTGGATTTATGCTTGGGAGATTGATGACTTAAGCTATTTTCCTACTTCAGCAACTGTTGGAAAAGTATAGAGAGAAGAAGAAAGATCTTCACATGGTCTTCATTGACTTAGAAAAGGCAGATGATAGAGTACTAAGAGGGATCATTTGGTGAGTTTTGGAAAACAAAGGGGTCCTTAAGTAGATATATCGACCTAGTTAAGGAGGCAAGACGAAGAAGTTCTTATATGGTTTTTTTAATAAATAATCTATAGCAAAAAGAAAATAACAAAAAAAGAAGTAGAAAGAGTTAGATATTACCCAGAGCTGCAAGGTTTCTCACCAAGTAGTCAGAATCCCAAGGTTTCACACCATAAACATCCTTTCTTACAAAGAAGCATGAGCAGCCATCATGAGAAATCGTTAATCATTCATTTATCATTCTTTATTAAATTCTGAATTACAAGCATATATATATAGACATTCCAAACTTTCCAAATCCCACTTTAATTAGATTTCCTAAAAAATAAAACTCTAAAATAACAAAATCCCATCACAAAGTGGTGCCCTAACAATATTTTAGCCATAACTTTCTCAAATCACTTCGGATTCTCAAAATTTTGGTCTCGTTGGAAAGGTAATTGAATAACCTTTGAAATGAACACCAAAATAAGCCCAAACAGGTAAGTTTTGACCTTCCAAAATACGGCTTAAAGAAAAATGATGAAAATAGTTCTTTCACTTTCGTTAAAATTAAAGAAAACGTAGTCTATTTGGAAATAAATTAAAACCCTTAAACTAAGTAAAAAGAAACTCACCTAGATTTAGCTAAAATTAACCAAATTAAAAATATTTGCCATACAAAAATATTAAACCCAAAATTCCCAAAATACTCTGTGTAAATCTAAATATGGGCTCTTTCTTGTTCCGTAGTAGTTAAGGACTTGCATGATAGAGCGATAACTAGTGTTAGGATAATAGGTGGAGAGACGAGCGAGTTTGCGATCATAGTAGGCTTACACTAGAGGTTAGCGTTGAGCCCGCATCTTTTTGCCTTAGTTATGGATGAGTTGATAGGCGTATTCCGGAGGAGGTGCCATATTGTATACTATTTGATGATAATGTTGTGTTGATTGACAAGACTAAAGAGTGGGTAAAAGCCAAGTTAGAACTATGGAGGCATAATTTAAAATCAAATGGTTTTAAGATAAGCCGGACTAAAACATAATATATGGAATACAAATGTTTTTTTTCACAATGACGGACAAGGTGATCAACTGTTTCTGGCTTGGACCAGCACAAGAGCATAAGAAGCACCCTGAAGTTTTTTCGCCCATTCTTCATCATTAATGTAGGGTCTAAAATTTGGCATGTGTCATTAGGTGCCACATATCTTCATGTCGGAAGTATTTTTATTATTCATGGGGACATTTTCAGGTCACATATCGCCAAGTTGTATTTTCTCCACTAAGGGGAAGGGAGAATGATGAGGACATTAGAGTTCCTCATTGGGTGTACTAGTGACAGAGGAGGATCGAGTCTTGTTCGTTATGGTTTGAGTAGTCTGCGAGTATGTGGGACCCACAGACCAGCCTATGTGGGGCCCACTCAAGAGCACATGGAGGGGCTGGAGTCTTTTAGATCACTTAATTTTCATTTATGTTTATTTGGGTTCGATGCCCATGTAATTTAATTCAGCATAGTGTGACTTATGTGGGTTTTATGTGTGGGGGGGATATGGGGGTCATTTCCTTTTTTTATATTGTATTTTATTTTCATAGAGGGGTAGGGCGGCAGCTACAAAAACCATATTCTCTATCTTATTTTTTTTAATGAAGAAAAATTAAAAGGAGGCAAAGAGTGGCTGACGGCTGCATCCAAATCCAAAGAGTGAAGTCTTGGATCTCTTCCTAGATCAAATCAATCTTGGTGAGAGGCCAAGGAGAAAGCTTGTGACTTGTTTTGTTTTTCTAGGTATTTGTTTATCTATTTCTTCTATATTCCTTCAATTCTATGCTCTTAATGCTGGAAGTGAGATGTGGATGAGATCTCTTGTGCTCTCACCTGAGAGTTTACCTTGGACCCTTTACTTCCCAAGCTTTGGAATATGTCAAACCTGCAAAAAATTCTGTATGAAAATCTTGGACCTTCCACACCTGTTGGACAGCATTCAGCCACCTAAGAAATACCCAACTTGCTGTCTTGGTGATTAGAACTCTTCCTACTTCATATCAGCCCAGTTATACTGCTAAGGGAAATATTAGTGCAGAATATTCTATGTTCTGTCCTAATAAAACTGCAGCCTGAGCCATCTTTTATACCTATTTACAACCTCTAATGATATTTACATGTTAAACTCTTTGTTGGACATATAGGCCTTGACATGTTTGTTGAATTATCTTCTAAATCTAATGATGGCAGTACTTCGTTGTGTCGATGATTTGAGATCCTTTATGTGGCCTCGGATTGTTGTTGCATGATAGTTGAACCATCATTTAATCACCTTATTGAAGCTTAAGATATACAGTTAATGAGTAGGAAATTAGATTATATTGATCATTATTATGGGTATTTTGGTTTGATCTCTTCGCTACAATATCAATTGCATGCATCCGGCATCAGAGAAGAAATGAGAGAAATGAAGAGGGAAGCTCTGCTCAAGTCATTAGGTCGACTCAATCTGAGCCAGCAGACTGACCAGGTTAGATTGACCCACTTCCTGGCCGGGTTGACCTCCAGTTGAGGTTTTAAACATTGTCAAAAAGACAATACTATATGAAACACATGCACTAAATAAATTAAGGTGAAAATTTCTTGAAATGAATATGCAGCAATACTCATTAACAATAGGAACTTTCAAGTATATTAGAAGGCTCATATCAGAACTAGTTTTTATGCCATCTGACATGTACCATACTCATCAATTTATTTATTGATTTATTTTTCTCAGTACCATGCTCATTAATTTTGGATATTATTATTATTTTTTGTATCTGTATTAATTTAACCTTATGCTAGCTTCAGCTTCTTAGTCTTTTAAGGCATCCTATTCTCTTCTTTGTACTAGCATCTTACCCCATGTTTGTTTCAATTTTTTAGTTCCTGGTGTCATTGGCTGTCTCCAAGCCTTAGAGGCTATAAAGGTTGCAACTGCAATCGGTGAACCCCTCTCAGGAAGAATGCTTCTTTTTGATGCCTTTTCAGCACGGATTCGTATCGTATGTTTCTTGTTCATTATCTTCAGTATTTTTATTTTGGATATTTTTATGCTGGTTTTCTTTTTTAGAATTTACATATGATCTCTTAATTGCTTGTTATGATTTATGTTTTTAGAACTGCTTTGTGATATGAATCAAGTTTTTGCCACATGAAGTTTCTATTTCTTCATGCATGATGAAATTGATAAGTTTATTATAAATTGGAATTCTTTGCATGGGGCTTGGTGTGAGTGACACATAAGACAATTCGTGACAACTCTATCTACAATTTTCAAGGGGATGGAGACGTTGAACTATTAATGACACACCAATGGATGATCCTGATATCATGCATATATTCTAATTAAAGATTAAAGACTAGAACCAACATACATCCATACTTATTGGGCTGCTAGGCCCTTACTTGATAAAGTCACTGTCATGTTATATGAAGTTTACATTAGTCTAATCACATTGACACCCAACCTGAGCAGAAATTTTGAACCATTCTTAGCAATCAAATTTAGCATTTTTGTCTATTTGCCAGAAAACTTGATCTAGATAATCATTGAGTTGTCTTTCTAGTTATATAAAAGATTTGATTACGGGGTTGATGCTCTTTCACCTCCTCTCTCACACCACAAGTAATTTTTTAATTTTATGCTTAAAATGGTTCTTAGTTGCGATCCTAATCATTCAAACCAAGATGGGTTTGGTATAGCTGGTCTGGGTTCCTTGTTTTTATCTAGTTTAACTTGAGTTTATTTTTACCAAATAATTTGAATATTCAACACTTATTTTCTTTTCACTTTAAGGTCCTATCGAATTGTAGTTTCCCCTGACATTTTGTCAAATTACTTAGGTAAAGATAAGAGGAAAGTCTTTGCAATGTGAAGCTTGTGGAGAACATGCAGCATTCACTCAGCAGCTATTTCAAGATTTTGACTATGAGAAGTTCACTCAGACTCCACTGTCTCTGGTATTTTCTTCCCTATTTCCTTCTATTCTCAATTGACAATATTGTTAGCAGATTTAGGAAATAAGCTTTTTGTTGCATATATTTGGTTTCGTTCATATATGTCTGTGTATGTACTTATTGGCTAATAGGCATGGGAATTGGAATTATAAAGGTTCTTTCTCTTATCAACTCTAGTTTTTGTAAGCATAGATCATAATATTAGCAACAAAAATGTGAGGTCTCACTTTGGAGTAGTCAAAATATTTTAGGCTTCTTGTTGAACTTTGGCAGCTAGCTCTTCCAACTTGGGATTTCCCTTGCTCCCGGTTTGTGCATATAAGCTGTCATTTTAATAACAATATGTTTTTTTGACATGTAAATTCTTTCTTGGAAATTTCTAATGATGGAGATGACTCTATATCAACAGCTTCATGATTTTTTTTCTTTGCTAGTTTTGATCATTGATATTTTTTTGCGTGAAAGTTTCTAATATGCAAAATTATTAATCTTTTTCTCTTTTTGAATGGTGGGTTTTTTTTTTATTAATCATGGTCATTTATTAATAAAGAATAAAAAAAAAGGAAAAAACAGGCCAACACGACTAGCAATTAGCTAGCCACAACACAAAAAACAAAATACAAAATAAAAACAAAAACAAAATCTCCGGCATATGATCCCCCAAAAAGACAGATTGTTGTGAAACACTCTATTTAGCTAAAGAATCCGCTAACTCATTTTGCTCTCTTGGAATGTGCCTAACAACAACCTAAATCCTTAATAAGACTCCCAATCTCGGATATGAAATAATTAGCCCTCCACAACTCACCACTCTTCCCATTTCCCCAAGAAATCACAGTTTTTGAGTCCCCTTCAACCACACACTCATAGAGGCCTTTCATCTTAGTCATACGAAAACTTTCAAGGAGCCCAACCACCTCCACCACAATTGCATCACCAGTACCGAGAGAGCCTCATTTAGCATAAATGATGCTATCAACAAAGTCTCTCATAATGCAACCATACCCAGCCGGGCTCGGATTGCTAAAGGAAGCACCATCAAAGTTGATCTTAAACTTACCAACCACCGGAGGAATCCAATCACCACACATCGTGGGAGCTAAGCTTGTGGACATCGAGATGCAGGGGACCCAATCCCTCAAAAAAAGGTTCATAGAACAATCCTTGAACTCCTTTTTCATCAATAACCATGACCCCACCTCACAAAGAATGGAATCAATCACCTCCCATGCCTCCTTTTTCCTATCCTAAAAAATTGTTCTGTATCTTTCCTTCCAAAGACCCCACGTGATACCATGAAGTAAAGCTTGCATGAACAAATGACCACAAACACCTTTCACTCCACCACTCCACTGCGAGAAAATATCTTGAACTGAATTCGGCATAACAAAGGCCATAGAAAAAGGAGAGAGGAAATAACTTCGTACTTTAGATGCAAATCTACAATGAATGAATAGATGATTTCCAGTTTCTTCTTGCCTCCCGCATAAACAACAAACGGAAGGGCAAAGGGCCATATAAGGATGTTTCCTATGTAAAAGATTCATAGTATTTTGTTTATTAAGAGACACCACCCAGTTAAAAACCCTAATCCGAGGGGGAACAACAACATGCCAAACTTTATGGAAAGGATTTGACTAAGAATGATCAAGGTACAAGATGAAGAGGAAAGATTTTGAGGAAAAAACACCATCAGAAGATGGAACCCAAATTCTGCTATCCTTATCCCCACTAGAGATGTACACCATCTGGAGATCATTCATTAGATGACCCACTATGGATACTTCCCACTCTTACAAATCTCGAGAAAAATAAAGGTTTTAGACAAGACCATTCAAATCGACGGATAAAATGTCTACAACTAACGCATTTTTTTGGGAGGCATACGAAACAAACGAGGATAGGCCATATCTAATGTGGAGTCACCCCACCAGAGATCCCTCCAAAATCTGATTTTCCTATCATTTCCAACTGAGAACTACATATGAGGATAGAATAAAGGACTTACTTTGGTAATATTTTTTAAAGTAAAAAATGAGAGGGATGGACTTGACGACAGTCCCAACCATTAGCATCGATCCCATAGCGACTAGAAATGATGGATTACCATAAGCACCCTTGTTCCGTAGCAAATCTCCAAAACCATTTTGCTAACAACGCCAAATTCCAATCCTTTAATTTCCCTCATCCCAAACCTCCATGCTCCTTTGACTTCACCATATACTGCCAGTTCACAAGATGATCATTTTTTTGTTTACCACCTTCCCATAAGAACTTCCACTGATATTTTTCAATTTGAGCCACCACCTTAGTAGGCATTTTAAACACAGACATAATACACAGGAATATTTGTCATTGCCGTCTTAATCAAAGTAATCCTCTCCCAAAGAGATGTATTGCTTCTTCCAACATGGCAAATTTTTAGATACTTTTTCCACCACTGGGTCACAAAAAGACACTGATTTTTTATTCCCTCTAAGAGGCATTCCCTAATATTTCAACGGTCACGAATCAACTTTACACCCCATAACCACAACAAGCTCCTCCAACAAAGGCAGATCCACATGAATGCCCACCATACTAGACTTATCCAAGTTCATCTTAAGGCAAAAAATTACTTCAAAAATCTTAAGACACATCTCCATGTTTCTAATGTTGTCGATTTCTGCATTTAGGAAAATGATAGTATCATCAGCAAACTAAATGTGAGAAACCATCAAATTCTCATCTCACATAACAAAACCTTGCACCAAACTATTAAACTCCGCCTTTCTAAGGATTTTACTAAGACCATCCGCCCTCAAAGAGAAAAGAAAAGGGACAACAGATCTCCTTGTCGCAGGCCACAGGAGGAGCTAAAGAAGTCTTTAGACATCCCGTTCACCAAAATTGATAAATAAGGACACCCAAAACATCCCTCTATCCATCTTATTCATTTGTCCCCAAAACCTTTCTTTCTTAGGACCCACACCAAGAAATCCCAATCAACTTGATCACAAGCCATCTCCATATCCAAGTTACACACTACACCTTTAACCCTAGATTTCTTTGTTGGTCCACACATTCCTTAGCAATCAAGATATTATCTGTAATTTGCCTCCCCTTAATGAAATCACTCTGAGTACTTGCCACCATTGTATCCATGACCACCCTTAATCCTAAAAACAACACTTTAGATATAATTTTATACAAGCTACTCATCAAACTAATTAGCCTGAAAGCACCTAAATCTTGGACACTGTCATGTTTCGGAATCAAAACAATAAAGGTAGCTTTCATTGATTGATTCATGTCTCCTCTCTCAAAAAATTCCCCAAATAATCCTTAATGAACTCCCACCACTCTTGGTAGAAAAGCATAGAGAACCCATCCGGCCCTAGAGCTTTAGAACCATCCATGGAAAAAATAGATTCCTTGACTTCATCTACCTCAAAAGGCCTCTCCAACCACCTCACCAAATCATCAGGCATTGTTGTATCAAACAAAATGCCAATCACTGGTCTTCTACCATTTTCTTTCGAATACGACTTTTAGTAATAAAGAATGGCTTCATTAGCAACATCCTCAAAATTCTTCACATCCTCCCCTCCCACCACCAATCTTGGAATGAAGTTCTTTCTCTTCTTCCCGTTGGCCACCTTATGGAAGAAACTAGTAATACCATCCCCCTCTTTAAGCCATTTGCATTTGGCCTTTTGGTGCCAAAAAATTTCTTCTGTTTTTACAATCCTCTCAAACTTTGCCAAAGTTCCTCTACGCCTTCCAGACAACTCCAAGTTTACATCCACATCTTTTATCATACTATCAATGTTTTGCAGTTCAGCCCAAAGCCTCATGGAGCCTTCCAAAGGTAATCCTGTACCAAACTTGCCACTTCCCTTTCACAAACCCCAACTTCTTCATAAAGAAAAAACCACCCCACCCACCTACATCACACTCCTGGCACCACTGCTTGACAAAATCTCTGAACATCGGATTCGTAACCCACTTGTTCTCAAATCTGAAAGGAATAGGGCCAAAGCTTTTCACATTGGTATGCAACAAAACCGGCCAATGATCCGAGGTGACTTGAGAGATAATCTCCTGAAAGTTTTTTTTTTGAAGGATAAGATAATTTCATTGGGTAAATAAAAGGGAAAGCAACATCAGCATGAGCAATGCTAACAGACAAGCAAAATAAACAAACAAAATACAACACCTTCCACATGGATGCCAACTGTCAAGGTGTCCAACGCATCAACCTCTAGAAATAACAGAGCAGGGACACAACCATAGTGATGCGGGAGTATATTAGATCAAGAAGAAGCTGGATGACCATGGATGATATCGGGGTTTTGATTGTAATAAGGCCTAAAGGCTATAGGTAGATTAGAAAGTCTTTAATTTCTAGGTTTTATGTAATAAGCTTGAAAGACAAGGTAAATTTAGTGATTGAGGGTAATCCCGTAACTTGCCCTTTGACTAGATTTTGGTGTCTTTAGAAGGGTATCAGTTACCTTTCAAGATAGACCAAGATTGCACATATCCGAGGTGATTTGGATTATGATCAAACTACTAAAGGAGTACGTGACGAGAATAATGTTTTTAAAAGTTAGGTGAGCTAAAGAGTTAATGTGTGGGGCCCAAGGGAGAGCTGGTCAACAGCCTCTCTAGGGGTAGTTTTAGAATTTTATTTAGAGTTTTAGGAGTGAGTAGTTTTGGAGTTTCTAAATTTAGGGAGTTTCTAATTTTTCTGTTTGGGGGTCTATAAAAGAGAGTACTCAGCACATACTAGGTAGCTTATGATTAATGAAATAAAAATTGAGTTTTAACTCTTTATTTCTCATGGTTGGTGTTGTGTGAATTCTCTAGGGGTTGGTGCCACTAGAAACCCAATCAGTTGGTGCTGATTGGTTCCTTCTTCCCCACTTCTTGATCTTCCTTCTTGTTCTTTCTATCTAAATTCTCCCTATTAATCTCTCTGTTTCTGCTACCATTAAAGTTCATATCAGTTGGACTGAAATCCTGAAGATTGAAGAACCACAAGCTGTTGGAATCAAGAACTAAAATAGGCCTAATTCCAACTCAAGGCTGAGGTAATTCTGGGCAAGTTTTTGTCCGAATCGCCCCACCAAAAGTAAGCTATTTTGATTCTGTTTCCTTAGGGTTTTTTGCTTCTATACCTCCATCATCTAATTCTCTAAAATCCTTTTGAATTCCTTTAGGTTTTGCTGATTTTCTGTTAGCCTAAACCCTAGTTCTTGAGACTGTTTACTGGATTTTCTGAAACAACCTGCTCTTTCTTTTCTTTTATGTACTTTTAGTAATCAGGTTGACCTAAAATTTTGTGTGCTGATTCACTTCTAGATCATCTATTAGCCTACCAAAATTCAGACTTTTATGACAATTCTTCACAGGTATTTTGGTCATTTCTCCCTTGCTGCCCAAATTTTCCAAAACCCTATCTGGTGTATATTCTTGGTCTAGGCTACTGTTTTAAGTCATATTTGGGCCCACACCCGCGGGAATCAACAGCCCCTAGGCTATCCAGCACTACATATAAAAATGTTAAATTACATAAATACTTAAAAGATATATGAAAAATAAAAAAATCAAAGAAAACTTAAAAAATGGAAGAACATGTGGCCCTTGTTGAGTGAGGCAAAGAGTGAATAAAATGAAAGCAAATGATGGTGGCCCTTTTGATTAAAACCCTACATACACTCCTTGTCCTTCAAAAAGAAAAAAGAAAAAAATTCATGTTAATATAAATGTTTAGTTATTTTGATGTTGTGTTCAGCATGTATGGTTCAAATGCTTCAAACCTGTAAAAAAAAAAAAGAACTAATGCGTAGGCACCTAAGTATGTGTCCTTTTCCTCTTGACATGTTGTCTTGGAGTGTGCCAAATGCCAACATTTTTGCTGACATCAGCTTGGAGCATCATCAGCATGTTATGAGAAGTGTTGTGCCAAATGTTGGCACAGCTATTAGTCTTAGCTTTGAGGTGTCCTGGTAATACTGTTGACTAGTGTCAGGCATCCTTTTCCTTCGGGGAATCTAGACTTAATTGATCCATCTCCATCAATTTTTAGGTGGTTGATCGATTGTTTAACATTACTTCATATATTTATTTGTACTTATCCCAAAAGATCATCAGGAATAATTGGTGCAGGACAGTTTAAGGAGCTGTTAGTTCCTAAGGTTAATGGGGCCACAGTAGTTCCCTAAGTACTGTAGTTCAGTATTATGATTCATCAGAACTTCAAGTTCCTTTCTGATATTTCTGAACTGATAAAATTCTTAAACAGATAAGAGTTTATATAAAATTCTGTTAAGGGTTCAAGCTATTGAATGAAGAAATCCAGCTGAATCAAAACCTAATAAGAACTGTGATCAAAACCCAGACTAATACCCCCACAGAATTAGAAAAACACCAGGCTGATCTCATATGGATTGAAGTATATCAATGGCTGTCATTCTAAACACAGCCCAGAATTCCAGAAGCCCCAGGCAGAATTCGATTTAAGAAATGGAAAAAAAAATCTTATCAAATAAGATTTTTGTTGGCCAAAACTTGATCACTCAGAATAATAAAGATGCCCGCTTTCAGCACTTGTGGTGATGAACAAACAATAAAAAAGAGGAGAAAGATAAAAAGATAGGTTAACAGCAACAACTTACTGACAATAATCTGTAGCAGCACCAACTTACTACAGTTATGGCGTTACCATTTACCAACTTACCACAAGGGCCTACAGCTCCAACCGTAGGTTGAAGAAAACCAAGCTTCAACTAGGGTTTTGAACAAATATATTCTCTCTCCATTTCATTTGTGCTAGGCCCATTATACAAAATTACAGCAATATTAGAAATAGAAAGTAATGGACTCTAGTTTCTAAAACCCTTTTAACTTTAAATAACCCTAAAGACAAGTTGCTAAATTAATCGACTAAATAAACTTGCTAAAAGTTGAAACTAGCTGCTACCTAAACCTAAGCTACCACATGAGCTCAAACTCTGAAAGAAACCAGTTCCAAAGCTCCTTCGTGAACTCGCAATGAACAAGGATATGGTCCCCAGATTCCTCATCCTGCAGACATTAATAAGATAGAAGCCTCTCTTAAAGATTGTTCACAGTTAGAAGCTGACCTCTAGCAGCAACCCAATTATAAAACATCACTTTAGAAGGCACTTTCAAACCCCAAAAGGATGTCCAAGGAAAGTTGCTTTAGAAAAATTACCAAAAAGGTCGTAACAAGTCTTGACAGAAAATAATCGATTATGCCCAGGAGACCATATTTGACAATCCTCTAAATCCCTCCTTAGCTAAATCTTATCCAAAATATAGGAATACATGCCAGTCTTCTACCCCTTACATAAAAGAATTTCAGATAAAGGACAACAACAGCAAACAGCCTTATCCCAACTATTTGGGGTCGGCTACATGAATCCTGTTCTGCCATTCCACTCTATTTAGGGCCATATCAATTTCAGATAAAGGACTGAAATAGAAATATTCTTAATCTACCCCTTAATGTAAGAGGTCCAATACTTTATGGTAGCCACTCCTCAACCTTTGTAGTCCACCCTACTTCTTTGGAAGTGAATTGAAAATTGCTGCCGATCTTCATCAATAATATTACATATTACTTTCTAGTCTTCTTTGTAGACTTGTAGACATGTGCTACTCTAACAAAGTAACCAAATGACAAACTAAGGTAACATGAATAAATGTTGATGTTGCTTTGGAGACAATTCTCACACATCTACTGTACATGGCCTTGGACTTGATGGATTATTTTTCTTCTTGTAGTTGTGTCTAGCCTGGCAGATTTTGTAAATTTGATCCAAAAGAATGTTGAGTGTGACAACAACTGACTTTGGCTGTATAAGTTTCAAATTAGAAGTGACTGATGGGATATCCTAAACATCTCTCTCTCTCTCTCTCTCTCTCTCTCTCTCTATCTATCTATCTATCTACTCTATTATAATAAGTGTCTATCTAACTGTGAACAGTGATTTTTCTTGTTTTACCGTTATTTCTCTTGTTTCCCGTTAAGTCCAAGTTAAGCCTCCGTTTGTGAGATACCAAATTAGATACATATTTAATGCACTTAAAGGCAACAGACGTGAATGGGAGATCCACTTGTAATGTGCATTAAATATATATGCGTTGAGTTAATAATCACCATAAGAATGATACCATTAGTTTTTAAGAAAAAAAAAAAATGATGCCATTAGTTGTGGCCCTTTCTGGCAATTCTTTTTCAAAAAAATTGAAGTAATTTTTTTTTTAATTTTTGGATATTTTAAAATTTTGTAAGATATTAAATTTTTAATGGAAGTTATCATAAAAAATATATATTTTGTTATTAATGCTTGAAAATACTTGCAAATGAAATTTTTTTATTTTTATAGAAAATATCAAAAAATTAAAACTTAAAACATGCCTAAAAATTTGAAGAAAACACAAATTTTGTTTCTATATATCCAAAATTCAATGAAAAAAAATTACACTATTACTACGTATTTGAAACATTATTTTTGAGATGTTAAAAATCTACAACTACTTTTGGCTTTTATCTTAAGGCCTTTTACGGGATCTTGTCAGTTGTCTTTGGTCCTTCAAAAACAAATAAATTGATTTTCTTTGTTAGACATCGTGTCATACCTTGGTTATAGAGTTGCATACAGGACAAGCTAGGCCGAGCCTGAAGTTCGGTCCTAAAAGGCCTAGGTCAAACTAAGCCCGCTAGGGCCCTGGGCCTGAGTTTAAGCCTAAACCTAACTTTGGGATGTGTTAGTGTTAACTATAACCCAACCCAAGGCCTCATAGGTATGATGTCCAATAGATGGATATATAAAGGTTTAATTTATTTTTTTTAGTTTTAAATAATGTAGGAATAGACCTTGGGCTAGACTGAGACCCATAGAGTTAAGTTAGGCCAAGCTTAGACCTTAAGACTTGAAATTTTCTTAGGCCGGGCCCAGCCCCCAAGTCTCTAATAATATATAACAACGGGCCCTACCTTGGCCCAAATAAGACCTAGCCCAAACCTGACTATGCACATCCCTATTTGATTAGTACTAGCATGACATCTCTCTAGTCAGGATAGATATTATTTAATCTCAAAGTTGAGTTTGTACATGAGCAATAACAAAGGTCTAGTTTGTGGTAAGAGACAAGCCTTTGTTCCAAGGTTTATGTTCTAACATCATAGTCTTATTTGTTAAGTCTCATTATAGCGCAAAAAATAGCAGGAAAAAACAACATTTCAGGGTTTTAATGGTTTCATGAATTTTCAATTCCATTGAATCTTCCTTAAAGCTCGATTATTAAATGAATCATTGAATCATCATTTGACTCTTTGTGT
>JAOXJP010033366.1:0-16731 GCA_025762735.1 Platanus orientalis | reverse complement strand
TGCCCTGTTTTGGCAAGTTTGGTAATGACTACTCTAAGATGGGAAGTATGATGGTTGAATCCTTTTAGTTTTGGACTGCGAATGATGATTCCATGTGGTGTACCTTTGATTTACCTTGATTTATTTTCTATCCCCTACATGTATGATCACTAACCATTTGATTTATTGTCATATGATTAGTTCCCAATGATCTACGAGTTTATAACATGCACATGGATTTTTTACATAAGCCTATTGCTTATTTATTATGGATCATGCTTCTCGTCAATCCATATAATTTGGTATCGATCCTAATAATTCCCATTTAAAATCATAAAATTTTTGTGTTTGTATTTGGGATTTGTGTCATTGGTAGTTTTGATAGCCTAAGCATAACTTTATATTCAACATTTTAGTAGAGCATCCTCGTTGGATTTTTTACACAAGTTTTGGAGTATTTGAACTACTTTGCTTTAACTTTAGTTGCATTTGGCATGACATGGTTTTGCATTCGAAAAAATTCCTACATCTCCTTACATTTGAGTTAAGCATCCTCGTATGTATCATGGTTTAGACTCCCAAAAGATATCCGCACATTCAGTTTTGATTCTTTATGAGCTTGGACGTATGAATATCTTTTTTACTTTACATGAGCATGGATTTGATACTTCATCTTTGACCACGTGGATTTGTTTTGGAATCCTTGTACTAGGGGATTTTAAAGGACTACCCTGTCCGGGGGAATTATATGGAACACATCCTTGATGCCATGGGGGATTTTTACAAGCTAACATTGGTCTTTATGACTTTTGGGGCCCCTATGGGGTTGGCCCTCGTGGCAATCTCAAAGATCCATTATTGGCTTAACCTGTATGGCTTTTGGAGACCTCTTTGATGTTGGCCTTCATGGAAAATTCGAAGACCCTCATAGGGTTGGCCATTATGGCAAGCTCGTATAACCATCATTGGGTTGACCTATATGGTATTCAGAGACTTGTTTGAGGTTGGCCTTTATAGCAAGTTCGGAGACCCCTATGGGGTTGACCCTTGTGGAAAAATCGGAGACCTCCTTAAGGTTGGCCCTTGTGGCATTGAATACCCAACATGGGTTTTTTGCATATGATTTGATTCGTCACAGACCCTATATGGGTTACATGTTTTTGACTTATTGGAGACCCTTACATGGGTTATTTGCATGATTGAATTGTCGAATACGTTACATGGGTTATTTGCATGATTTGATTTATTGGAGACCCCACATGGGTTATGTCAGTGCACTTGTATTATTTGTCAATCCCATGGCCAACACGTGTTGTAAGAGTTGTATGTCTTGATAAGGTAATCACCAAGTGAAAAACTCCAAGCATACCAAAGACTGGAAAACAGCTTGGGACAAGTTCTCGACACCCAAAAGGTAAAAACATGCATTTAGCATGAGTAAGACCATGTAGTGAGGATCACGTTAGCATGAGTAAGACCATGTAGTGAGGATCACAATGTGCATAGTCACATGTGGAAAGTCCCCC
The DNA here is from genome assembly GCA_025762735.1 of Platanus orientalis. Classification (NCBI taxonomy): domain Eukaryota; kingdom Viridiplantae; phylum Streptophyta; class Magnoliopsida; order Proteales; family Platanaceae; genus Platanus; species Platanus orientalis. The sequence continues at coordinate 15,226 of JAOXJP010033366.1, read as the reverse complement.
AAGGTTTCAGGGGGAGTGATCACCTAAGAAGACCTAAGACAAAATACTATGAAACATCTGTCTATGACCGGTCACAAACCCTGTGATCGGTCACAAAGCCCATGACCAGTCACGCATAAGGTTTTAACCCTAAAATCAGGACCCAAGACTTGTGCCCCTTCCTCATGATCGGTCACAACCTAATGGTTGTGACCCATTGTGACCGATCACAAAGTCCATGATCGGCCATGATCCTGACTTATAGGCTTTTGAGAGGAACCTAGGCTTGTGACTTGAGTTTGTGACCGGTCACAACCTGATGCTTCATGACAGGTTACAAACCCTGTGATCGGTCACGCTTGGGAAAAGTTCAAAATCTAAAACTCCACAAACGTTTAGCTCATATGACTTGCGCATTTTAGAATATTCTAATCCAAGGCATAGGAAGACTCCATGAACCCTACAAGAGGAAACTTTATTCTTTAGGGAAATACTTTAAGCATTCTAGAGAGTGTAATTGTTTTTGCTAAAAGTGAGCCTCCACCCTGGAGAAACCTTGCTTCCTCACTTCTTTAAGCTTCCAATACAAAAAACCTCCCTGAAATCACTCTCTCATTTACTCATTTATTATTTCAAGCTAACATCCTAAGAGGAGTGACACTTGTGGGATATACCAAGGGGGAACCCTTACTTGGATAATCTCAATGAGCTCTAAAGCCAAGGCTCGAAGCATTGTGAGATTAATAGGCACACTAGCTCTTTAAGGAGCACTCCCATTTGGCAAGAATAGCAATATCAACCATTGAGTGGTAAGTTTTGATTTTGTTTTGCGTACATCTTTCATACTCATATTGTTTAATTTCCCCAGGAAACACCTGGTATAGTGAATAGCTTGCTTAGTGCAAGTAGTAAGGTTTTTAGTTAATTTTGACCTAAATTATATTGTAATTGCCAATCTTAATGAAAATTACTTAAGTTTGGTAATTATCTTTTGGAGAGTAGACGTAGATCATCGTGTCGAACCACTATAAATCTTGTGTTGTTGATTATTGTGTGATTGCTTGTCTATTTACTTTCTAATTTGTATCTCCACTTGCATATCAATTGTTTGATATTAGTCTTGATTAGTAATATCCTTAGCACACACACTTGCATTAATTTAAAGGGAACTAAAATTGAATCGAAAAACAATCCAAACAATTTCAAAAAGGGAAAATTAATTTGTAAGTCCTATTCACCCCCTTTAGGATTAACCTATACGGTATTTCAATTGGTATCAGAGCACGGGTTACTCATATAGGGCTTAACAACCTAAGTTAGATCCTACCAAATATCATAGAAAATACCTAGATGGATAAGGAGGAAAGTAGTATGTCGATCAACATGCCTCCATTATTTAATGGAAATGATTATGGTTATTGGAAATCTCATATGGAGGTCTTCCTAAATGCTTTTGATCATAGGGTCTAGGGCTTGGTGATAGATGGCTTTACACCCTAGACAAACCTCACAATGAGTGGACCACTGCTGAGGGTGATGCCCACAAGTTCAACTTTAGGGCCCTGAATGCCATAGCAAGTGAACTTGCTCCCGATGAATTTGAGAGGATAGCTCACCTTAAAATTGCTAAGGAAGCTTTAAAGCTCCTTTTAATCACTGATGAGGGTACTAATGTTGTAAAAATGTCTAAACTTTAAATGCACACTTCACAATTTGAAGCCTTGAGGTTGTAGGAAGATGAGAAAATCTCTTAATTCCACGCTAAACTATGTAACTTGGTAAATGCTATGAGAAGCCTAGGTGATGACATTCTAGAATCTAAGGTAGTCAGAAAAGTAATTAGGTCCTTACCCAAAAGGTTTAAACCTAAGGTAACAATGATTGAAGAAAGCAAGGATATTAAAATTGTAAAATTAGAAGAATTAATAAGCTCTCTTCAAACATTTGAGGCTGCCATTAAGGTCACCACCAAGAAGAAGGGAATTGCCCTCAAGGTGGATGAACCTTTCGAATCTAGTGAGGATTCCGATGATGATTTAGCCTTAGTAGCAAAAATAGTTCAAAAAATTATTTAGAATAAATGCTAGAGACTATTCTAAGAACAACCAAGTTAGGAGATCTTTTCCTAACTTTATAAGGAAAAATTGACTTCTCTAGGGAACCTCCCATTAGCTATAAATGCAAAGGGAGATGTCATATTACCGAGGATTGTGGCAATAAAAAAACAAGTACAAGCCAAAGGGTAAGGCCATAGCTGCAACTTAGGACAATGATTTGAGGTATTGGAAAAGGAGTCCCAAAGTAGTAAGATGGGTGCCTCACAAGAGATTAAAGCTTTTATGACTTTCAATATCCCTATAAGTTCATTTAGAGATATTAGTGACTCAAGTAGTGAGGATGAAGGAGATGATGAGGAAGGGAATGAGAATTATGACATCCAAGAAGCCTTTAATAAGTTTTTTTTTAAATGCAGATTTAAGAAATAATAACAAGCAATTCAAGAGAGAAATCTAGGAATTGACCTTAATGTCAAACTCCTTCGAAGACACCATCTTTATTCTTCAACAAGAGTCTTCCTTAGAAAGCGAAAAAGAAAATGATCTTTCCAAAGAGAACTTTTTGCTCATAAGTGTTAAGGAGGAAATGAACTTAAAGATAATAAAACTAGAAAAGACACTTAGTGAAGCTAAACCATTTTTTGGTCTAGAGAAAGATGATAGGAATAATGAAAAGAAGAGACTCATTGAGGATAATGAAAAAAATTTCCAACATAGTTCTTGAGCTAGAAGAAAAGCTCAAAAACCTAGAGGAGAAGTATGATGAGACCAATAGTGATAACTCTCTCATACAATCATTTGAAGACCAAATAAAGACTTTAAACAAAATGAATAAGGGTTTAAATATGACTTGTACCCAACTAACAAAGAAATCCCCTGATTACTTCAAGCAAATAAAAGAGCTTGAGGAAGACAAGAGGAAGTCAATTTCCATGTTTGCGTAAGGAAATAACATGTTTGAAAAGATGCTTACAATGGGAAAGGATTATGGGGACATGACTGGACTTAGATACAATTTTAAAGTCAATGCTTTATCTTTCACTCAAAGCCCTAATAATGCCTTTGTTATAACCAAAGGGAAGCCTCAAACACCTCCACAAACCCCTTACAAAAGGTAAGGAACAAGTGGAGTCCCAAAGACCTTATCAAGGGTCACATAGGGTTGAGAATAACCAAAATATCTCACTCAAGGGAAAAGCTCCCACAAGTCAAGATATAACTTGGGAAAGACCAAACAAATCTCATTCTTATTCCTATGCTCAGGTAGCTAAGAGTAGATCTCAAACCAACCAAGCATCATCCTTTAGAGGATTCCAAGGGAATGCCTCCGCTTCTAGAAATGCCAATAGACAACCTAGAAGAACTCAACAATCCTCTCATGCCCAATTCTCTAGGAGAAGACAACATCAACCCTATATTCATAGAAGACCACAATTCTATTACTACTATTGTGGATTAGAAAAGCATATTAAGGTTGATTGTAGAAAAAGGGCAAATGACATAAAAGCCCAAATATATCAAAGTTCAAGGAGAACATAAAATGAGAGAAAAACAAACAAGAGGAACTATTTTCAAAGTATAGAAAATATAAACCTTCAAAACAAAAATGAAATGAATCAACTCCAAAATGCAAGAAAGAAAAATCTAAAACAAGGATGAGCTTAAATTCTTAGTCATCTATACGGCTCTAAGAGTCGGGAGCACATCAATGTGGTACCTTGATAATGGGTGCGCTAGACACATGACCGAAAATAGGTCATTGTTTGTCAAACTTGAGGAAGCTTGAGGTGGAAGTGTCACATTTGGTGATAGAAACATGATCAAGATCATTGGTAAGGGAACTGTAGAGGTTCCTGGTATTCCCACACTCACCGATGTCCTTTGTGTACAAGGCTTAAAGCACAATCTAATAAGCATAAACCAAATTTATGACAAAGGTTATGGTGTGCACTTTGTAAAGGACAAGTGTGAAATTAAAGACAAGAAATTAGATAAAATCATTGTCAAAGGGCCAAGGACAAGCAATAATTGCTATGTCATATAACCCAACAAGCAAGAGTTGGGAGCTTGTCTAATGTCTCAAAAGGATGAGATTGATCTTTGGCATCAAAGGTTAAGTCACATCAACTTGAGAGATCTATCTAAGCTAAGCAAGAAAGAAATGGTTAAAGGCTTGCCTAGAATAGTCAAGATTGACAACCCCATGTGTAAGGTTATCAAATGGGAAAACAAACTAGAGTCACTCATAAGAAAACAACTCAAATATGGACATCTAGACCTCTAGAGCTTCACCATATAGACTTGGCCGGTCCTACTAGAATGAAGAGTCTAGGAGGAAAAAAATATTTCATGGTGGTGGTAGATGATTTCTTATGTTTCACTTGGGTAACATTCCTAAGAGAGAAATTGAGGCTTTCAACGAATTTCTAAACATTTGAAAGAGAATTCAAGTTAAAAGGGACCTAGCCATCAAGAGTATTAAAAGCGACTATGGAAGAGAATTCGAGAATCACAATTTATAGGATTAGTGTGATGAGATGGGTGTCAAGCACGAGTATTCAACCTAAAAAACTCCACAACAAAATGGAGTGTCTAAAATAAAGAATAGAACATTGCTTGACATGACTACCTCCATGATCACAAACAAAAACTTAGCTAAAATATTTTGGGCTGTGGTGGTAAACATTGCATGTTATGTTTCAATCTGTCTCTATCATAGACCGGGAATTAACAAAACAACCTATGAAATATGAAGTGGAAAAAAGCCAGCCATCAAATACTTTAAGGTATTTGGCAGCACATGCTACATCATCAAGGATGGAAAACATCTTGGGAAGTTTGACAAGAAAAGCAATGAAGTTATTTTCATAGGATATTCCACAACAAGTATAGCTTATTAAGTCTACAACAAAAGGACTCTTACAAGGGAAGAATCAATCAATGTAGCTGTGGATGATCATGAGTCTACACAAGTACAAATAGAATTACCTATTGTGTTCTTAGATCATGAGCTGAAAACCTCATATTGCAAAGAGATTGACGGATCTTAAAAAGGCTAAGAAGAGCTCACATCTCAACAGAGCTCTGATGATGAAGTTAAAGAAATTCAAACTCGTCCTAAGGATAAAATGCTTACAAAACGACTGTCACAGAATGACATCTTAGGTGACCCATGTGGTGGAGTAAAGATAAGGCGACAAATTAAAAATATTTTAAGCCACTTTTGTTTCACTTCAAAAATAGAGCTCAAGAGAGTGAAAGAGGTTCTTAATGATCCTGACTGGATCATGGTCATGCAATAAAAGCTTAATCAATTAAAAAGGAATGATGCATGGTTACTAATAAAGAGGCCCTCTGACAAGAATGTCATTGGTACCAAATGGATATATAAGAATAAACATGATGAACATGCTACTGTGACCAGGAACAAAGCTAGATTAGTAGCCAAGGGGTATGCCCAAATTGAGGGCACTGACATTTACCCCTGTTGCTAGACTGGAGTCCATTAAAATCATATTATCCATTGCGTGCTACCTACAATTTAAACAATATTAAATGGACGTTATGAGTGCTTTCCTAAATGCGATACTCTAAGAAGTATATGTAGAGAAACCAGAAGGATTGTTTGAATTTGCCTAACTACGTATACCGACTCAAGAAGATACTTTATGGCCTCAAGAAAGCTCCTAAAGATTGGTATGAGAGCCTCATTGGATTTATTCTTGATCACCATTTTGATGGAAGTGTGGACAAGACCCTCTTCATCAAGAAACAAAATGGTCTTATACTATAATGCAAATCCATGTTAATGACATCATATTTGGGTCTATCAATGAAGAGATATCTCATGATTTCTCCCAAACAATGAAGTTTGAATTTAAAATGAATATCGAATGAGCACTTAGGTTCTTCCTTGGTATACAAATGAAGCAAACTCAAAATGACATTTTCTTAAGTCAATCGAAGTCTACTAAAGACCTTGTGACTAAGTTTGGATTGCAAGAATCCTCTAAACCTCTATCGAAATTTTATGAGTCTCCACTCAACACTCGTTGGTCATGTTGTATCATGACTTTTATTTAAGTCATTTTTACAGCTTAGCATTTGCCTAATATTATATAGCCAGTCTACGATTCAATATTCATTTTTTAAATTCTTCTCAACTGACTAATTGGAATAAGAACATCACATGTTTTGTTCTTCTCTTCATACTTCATGTAGGGTTCAATAATTTTCTCGCTAATTCACATCATCATATAATGTGAATAATTTATGCAACCATATACTTACATAATATGCCCATACACTTTATAGGACGACATTACGTCTCTTAACTAAATGTGTTTAATCTAATATTTAGTGGTTCATTAGCTTGAAATACCCTCCCATTTTTAACAGTTTCCAGTTAAATGTATTCATCACAATACAAAATTTAAATTATAATTATAGTGTTTCATTATCTCAAAACACTTTCACAACTGTAGGAGTTTGATCTAGAGCATCTATCCGTAAAAAATTAATCACATATTTATTGAGTTTTGTTCACAAGTTTAGGGTTACCCATACATTTGAACAATTTAATCTACCTATAATTTCACTAAGTTTTCCTATGAATTTATACCTCCACATTTTAGTATTGTTTTTAAAAGAAACTTTTTAGGATTCTCAAATCTTGTTGAATCGTGATTACACATTATCAATTATTCTTTGTGGTACAAAAAATTTCAACCAATTTATCTCTCTCACAAAAGTTGTACTCATTTATAGACTATAGGATTAAACTCTTTTTAAGTGTTTAATACATTGAGGTTCTCACTTATTGCTAAGGTTTTGGTCTTCAATAGGTTCATAGTATTCTATTTATCTTATGATAAGTATACTCATCATCTCTAATTGCCTTTTTAGGACATATTATGATTTCAATATCCATAATTGATGAGTAATTCTCAAGTTTCAATCCTCTAAACCTCATTTTTATTGTGTAACACAAACCTCTCTCTCTTGATGATATTATCACACAATTATCTTTTTAGAGATGTATTTTCCTATAGTGGTTTTGGTATAATAACCATACTAACATTTACTAATGTTAGTTTAGGGTTATTAAAAGAAAATTACTTAATTACTCCTTTTCTAGATTTGTTTTTAGCCTTTGAACCGTATTTTGTCAATTACCTTCTATTTAGGGTTTAATATATGTAAGATTACACTCTCCTCTGCTTAAAGTTTGAATTTTTATTCATTTCTTGCACATTCATTATTGAAAATTTCCTTCAAATTTATCTAAAGAAATCTCTAATTTATTATATTTTATAATTTCCACAACATAGAACAATCAATTATGTTTATGTTAATTAATATCAAATCTTGATTAATCATGGGAAGTTTAGTACAAAGATTGTTCAAATATTATCCCTATTGTCACAAAGACTCCCCTCTGTGTTTAATCAAATATATATATATTTATTATTATTATTTTTTAACTCATGATAAGATCACTCTAGTTATATTCAGCAATCAATTAGGAGACCAAATTGTGCTAAACATAATAGACATATGGGGCATTTTCAACTTTGCCTTTTAGCTTGAAGAGTACTCCCATCTCATTGTTTTTCTTCCATTATAATAAATCTACAAATATCTCATTTATTCCATTTATTATAGGTTTTTGGTGACTATAACACTATCTATCATACAATCATGTATAATGATCCTAGTGTCTACCAGTGGTTTTTGGCACTCCCACAATATTTGCTTTAGTTAGACCGTTGTAACTTCTGCTATAGTCTTCTAATATTTAAAAATTCTTCTAGGAAGGTTATTTCTATAGAAATACTTTGACTACAGATGTTTTCCATAAACATATTCTTTTGTATCTATTTGAGTAGTTTCTGATAACCACTTATTGGATAAATTTTAGACCTTGCTTATTTAATTTTCAGACTTGATGTTTTCTTTTCTTACTTGAAATTTCTTTCTACTTTAGTTAAAGTGACACTAATATCACTAACTAATCAAATTTTGATTTCATAACATATTATGGAAAACATATTTGTCTAGTTCCAACACTATTTTTAGTTGTTGAATTAGTTCAATTAATACTTTAATACATTGGCATAAATTACTTTTATCATCAACTATGGTAGAATCACTTTTTAAGGTTTCTACCTTGCACATTACTAATTCAATAGTTTTATAATTTATATTTTCAACACACAAATCTTTTTATTTTATTTATTTATTTTTTGGTTTCTACCATGAGATTGGCCTTTTTATGCCATCTCATTGGTTTTGTATGCCTTTTCCATATTGGACTTATGTTCGAGAACTATTAAATTTAATAATTAAACTCAACATCTTATTATCACTATTTTTTTATTGTAATGAATTTTTTTCACTCTTCAATCTACTGCCCATAATACTCTATATTTGTAATCATTATTTTTTATACAAATTCATATGGATTTTGGCTGCTTCTCTTAGATTTCTAAAATAGAGCCCCATATCCGTTTATTATATATATTGAAATACTATATAGGTTAATCTTAGAGGGGGTGAATACGATTTACAATTTATTTTACCTTCTTCGAAATTGTTTAGATTGTTTTTTTATTCAATTTTTAATTTCCTTTAAATTAATTAGGGTTGTCAATCGGGCTGGTCTGGACCGGGTTGAGGTTCGCCCGAACTTAGCCCGTTCTAAAATCATGGGTTTTGGGTTGAGTTTGAGCCAACTAGAACTTAAAGCTCCTTTAAAGATTTGATTATTAAAGTTCATTTTAAAATTTGGGCTAATAATGGCTCTTTATTATCTTTGATACTTCGAAAATATGCCTAATTAGTTAAATTTGGGCTTATAATGGGCCCAAAACTGTCCTATATCTGTTAGCCTAAGTTATACCAATTTTGGGAAGGCTGGGCTAAAGCATATTTTATACCTATTTCAGGTCAAGCCAGGCTGATTTCGTGCTGAAAGTGAGTTTGCCTGAACTTAACCCGAATAAAACTTTGGACTTGAAATTTGGGTCCAAACTCAGCCCAGCCCAAAGTTACATTGGCCTAGCCCAACTATTTTTCGGGCTAGACATGTCAGGCTTTGGGCCAACCCGACCCAATTGACACCCTTAAAATTAATGCAAGGGTGTGTGCTAAGGGTGTTGCTAATCAAGAATAATATCAAACAGTTGATGTGCAAGTAGAGATATGTATTTGAAAGTAAATAGACAAGAAATCACACACAACAATCTACAACACAAATTTATAGTGGTTCAGCATGATGACTTACGTCCACTCTCCAAAAACTCACTCGCGAGCTTAGGTAATTTTTATTAAGATTGGCTATTACAATCTAGGTTAAAATTAACTAAAATCCTTACTACTTGTACTAAGCAAGCTGCTTACTACACTTAGTGTCTTCGACGAGTTTAAACTTACTTCTGGAGTCTCTAGCGAAAGCTAAACAATATGAATATGAAAGATGTTTACAAATGAATGCAAGATGAAAGCAAAACTTATCACTAAATGATTGATATTGCTATTCTTACCAAGTGGGAGTGCTCCTTGTTGAGCTAGTATGCCTATTAATCCCACAATACTTCATGTAGCGCCCCGAAATTCATAACCTCATTTAGGTGTGAATTCGAGCCGCTACTATCCGAATCCATATCCTAATCACTATAAATTTTGTTCATTTTACCTTTAGGACCTTAAACATATTCCAATATAGCAGAATAATAAATGAAATGCTAATTGACATTCAATCTCAATAGTGCAGTGGGAATGTAAACATACGCATTCTAAACTATGCAGTGGTATATAAACCATAAACTCCAAACATTTATATCAAATAAATGACTAATCTACAGTCTAAGTATAACCATGAATATCTAGACAGTACCATCAAATGGCCCTCAAACTGGCCTACAATAATCCATTTCCTTAAACAGAAACTATTGATTACTAAGTAAGATCATGTTTTAATAATCTCTGTCTTATACATAATAGTATAGAAAAATAAACTAAATAGAAAACGGATAAAGGAAGCAGTCCTCTTGTTCCAACGAACCAGCTTAAGGAATGATCCTGCATGACATCCCATACTATGGGGTAATACCTGAAAATGGTGGTAAAAACATAGGTAAGCTATAAAGGTTGTGAGAGAACATACATAATGTCCCATAGAATAAATCGAACGGACACGAGTAAGGGTCGATACCAAATCAGAACAGATGTAGTGTATAATAGTCAAACTAACTACAATGATAATCAGGTTCTAATAAAGGTGCAGAAGTAATAAGCCAAATCAACAAGAGTCCAAAACTAAAATAGATAAATTGTTGCTCATGAAGTAAGTGCAACATGTAATGCAATGTTTGCTTCAAAATACTCATACATAGGTAGGCCTTAGCACCTCTCGCATAAGTTGCCTTAGCTAATAGATATCAAAACAAATGTATACTCATGGAAATCTAACGCAGCTCTCAAACTCATGTAACCATAGAAGGATTTCTAACAAAATACACATCGGATCAAAACAAATCAACACATGCAAGGTTCCTGAACCAAACCTCGTCAAAACACCTCGTAACAAATCCAATGGATTAGCCCACATAAGGCCTTTAACGAAACTGAAATCATATAACCCATGTAAGGTCTCCGACAAAACAAAAATCTCATATAACCTATAAGAGTCTCTAACAAAATAGAAATCCCAAACATAACTGATGGGCATCTAATGTCGTCTTCACCTATTGATGTGGGCCGGTGGTTAAGTACCTGAAATATGTCATAATATCTTCACCTATTGATGTGACCTGATGGTTGGGTACTTGAAATGGGTCCTAAGACCGTCTTCACCTATTAATGCGATTCAGTGATTGGGTACCTAAAATGCGTCATAAGACCATCTTCACCTATTAATATAATCCGGTGATTGGGTACTTGAAATGGGTCATAAGACCGTCTTCACCTATTAATGTGACCCGGTGATTAGGTACCTGAAATGAGTCATAGCCAAAATCCTAAATGCAAACAGTACTTTAAAATCCATGCATATATATAATAGTATGTAACTACATATGGATACAATGCAAAACATGTTCACATAATAAAACTCTTTTATGAAACCATGTAAAACTCGTACTCAAAACCAACAAAAGGTAATAGCTCATACTCACACCAAAACCAAATGCTCAAAATTTATCTTCTAACTTTCTAAAACCAACAATACCATGAAAGTTCTAAACAAGTCATGTGGGTGCAATGATACTAATATGGAGTCCATCGGATCAAATGAAAGTAGAGACAATCAAGTGAGAAGAATAATAATAACATTATTAGTTAACTATCATATGAAATAGAATAAGCAACACAACTTGGAGTTAATCAAATTAATAAAAGACTACCAACTAACAATAATGATGTGAATATGAATCTTAACTATGGGGAAATCAAGGCAAACATCAAGCATATGAGGTAGAAGTCATTTTCCCTTTTTAGTTTCACAAAGATTCAACCTTCTTACATTTAATTATAGAGCGGAGATTATGATTTCAATGAATTCATGATGGTAGCAAGGTAGAAGGATTAATTCTTAACTGATACATACTCAAATCGGAGTAGATTTAACCATTCACAATTAGAGTCCAGAATTTCATGAAATCAAGATCTCTACCTAGGTATAGTGGAATGAATTACTTTATAGAGTAATTGAAGTCACCAAACTCACCTAGATTTATCAAGAAGTAATAAAAATCTGTCATTTCACCTAAAATGACAACAAAAAAATGAAGGAAAGTGCAGTAAAATAGAAAAAATAGAGCAATCAACTTGAGAACTCACTATTTCTCCATGGATTTAGTGTTTGGATAAAGAAATCTTACCAAACTTCCTTAACAAGACAAACAAAAATGAAGGAAAATTGAAATCTCATCTAAACTAAAGATTTCCAATGAATAGAATGGTAAGAATTCAAAGGAGTAGCATATCAGTGAGAAAGCTCACAAAAATATTATAGATCTATAAATCAAGTGATGTAAACTTGCCAAATTTCAAAGACTTAGCAACCAAGTGATAAAGAAGCCAAAATACAAAATCAAATTTAAGAATAGTTATGAAGAAAATGTTGGGAAATTAAAGGGAATAGCATATCATGTATGAACACTCACAAAAATCTCATAGATCTTCAAATCAAGTGATAAGAACTTACCTAATTTCATAGGTTTAACAATCAAATGATGAAAATACTAAATCATCAACAAAATAGAAGAATAACCATGAAAGAATGGTAGGAGAACAAAGGGAGTAGCACATCATGTATGAATACTCACAATCTTAGCTTTTCTCTTTGTCTAAGCTCTGAAGTCCTCCAACGTTTTCTTCCATTTTGCTCTATTCTCTATAAAATGATGTAGATATAATTTTAATCAACTAAACTAGAAGATTCAAGAAGAAAACTATCAATTCTAACAAGATTTTTGAAGTTGGGAGTAGAACTTACCCAATTGGAGAAGAACTTCCACACTTAGCTCTCAAATCCTCTAAACTTCTTTAACTCTTTCCATTTTGATGTAAATAAGGATATTAGGGTTTCTTTATCATTTTTATAGGGTTTTGGATCAAGTTGTGGGGGGGAGGGTCCCACACTCTCCAAAATGAAGAAAATTTGATTTTGGTTAAAAAAACACAAGCTGGGTCATTTTGGATCGATCCGGAGGGTATTAGATCGATCCCCTAATAATTGGATCGATCTGCATGAGTGCTGGATCAATCGGCATGTTTCTAATTTTTTTTTTTGTAAAACTCTACGTGTTTGGATAGATCCGGATAGTGGTGGATTGATCTGCTAAGTGTGGATCCATCCGGCATAGGTTAGATCCATTCGGATACCTTTTTCCAAGTTTGACCCCTTCACACTAAAATACCATAACTTTCTATAAAAGACTCATTTTTGCTAACCGTTTCTTGGTTTGAAAACTAGACTTCAAGATATTTCTAGGGGTATATGGATTTAACCCTAATTCACTTGGAATTGGTGTTAGTAGGCCTGGGAAGTTACCCTAAATCTCTAAACCTATCAACATAGACACCTTGTGGGAGAATTGACACAACTTTTTCTAGGAAACTCAGAATTGCACATCGTTTGATTTCTTGAAAAGTAAACTCTTAGCTCTTTCCAAATATGTATGGGTTTCCCTCAAATTATATTAGGGTTGTATAGGTTTATCTACAAAGTTACCCCAAATGTGATATTAGGACAACTTTAGGACTTGACAAGTTTAAGGTCGGACTTGGGTTCTACACTTCAAGCTCGGTCCAAATGCTTCCTAAACTACTCTAAGGTCTGTATAGACATGTGAAAGGATAATTTTACCCTTGTATGGGTGAAATTATGATTTTACCCCTTAAATGAAACACGAGGTGTTACACTTTAAGCCTTGGCTCTAGGGCTCCTTAAGCTTAGCCAAACAAGGGTAGCAAGAGTTTCCTCTTGGGATAACCCACAAATGTTTATTCTCTTAGATTGAAAGCTTGAAAGAGTAGGAGAGTACGTAAGAGTGATTTTTGGGAGGCTTTTGGTATTGGAAGCTCAAAGAAATGGGGAAGCAAGGTTTCTTAAGGGTAGAGGCTCACTTTTAGCAAAAAAATTATATTCTCTAGAATGCTTGAAGTGTTGCCCTAAAGATGAAAGTTTTTTTCTTATAGGGGTCATGGACTCCTCTCTATTGTTAGATTAGAATATTTTTAAATGGACAACAAATATTATCCACAGATTATTTAAATTTTGAATTTGTGCACATGTAACCAATTACCATATTTCTAATTGAGTTTAGGTGTAACTGATTATAAATATAGTAATCAATTACACTATAACCGATTACACACATGAGTTACGAATTCTGAGAAATTTGCAACTCATGTTGTAAACAAATATACAACATGGGGCAAAGTCCTCAGGTGATTTTATTTTGGTCTTAGTACCACTTGTAACCGATAACTAGATTGATAATTGGTTAGGCCTATAACCGATTACCAGATTTGTAATCGGTTAGGCTTGTGACCAATTATAGATCATGTAATCGGTTAGGAGGCCTGAATCTAAATTGAGCCTTTTCCTTCACATGTCCCTCTCATTAGGCCATAGCCTTAGAACTTTGGGTGATCCTCACTCACCTGTTTAGACCTACTCTATGGTCCACTCACACTCCATTCCTTGCATTATGCATGCATGATTATACCTTGGTGTCTCCAGAGGACTTGAGGCTATTCTGAGCATTCTCCCTTCCTTGGTCTTTAAGTCTTTGGTCCACTTTGATGTCTTCACTTGGAATCATCTTTGAGGCACAAACCTATTACATATGACTTAACATATATATATATATTATATATATACACACACATATATATATTCAATATGGACCACTATATTAGTCCTTACAGATTGTACTAATCGAATCTAAATGGATAAGGGTCTTTCAGGTTTGAATCCAAGAATCCTGAAAACAGGGTGTACAAACCCCTATTTCTCTCCATGTTTTATCTCTGTATTTTTCTCATTATTTATTTATATTCAAAATTACTTGAACCCATGAAATTTTTATTTACTTGTGCAACATAGTTTTATCGAAATCACTATTCAATTCTCTGATTTCTCAAATAAGAAACTAAGCCTCATAAAGAATTCCACTTTAGGATTGTTAAAATTGTTTTGAAAAATTTGTAGTATTTCTATTTTACATTAAACTTATGTACAACAATTTCAACATCAATACGCAATAAATAACTAAGGTAAATTAACATGGTAATAGATCAAATACTAAATAGTTTTTATAATTCTAAACACATTCAACTATTAGTATACCTCATACCAAACATGAAATAATAGAGTTTTTATATTTTTAGATATGACTATTGATGTAAATAACTCAGAAATTCAACCCTATAGCACATCTATATCTACAAAAACATACAAATATAATACAAAGAAAAGTTAGGAAAACTTATCATTAGTGCCTCTCACGGTAATCCACTGCCCTTAAAGTGGATTTTCTTAGCTCTCTCTGTGCAGCGGCAAAGTTCGATGTCCACCTCTAGGGGATACATCAATTACCCTCCTTTCCTCTACACAATGAAAGATGTCTACAAACGAACGACGAAGATAGTGTTGATGTGTAACTCTAAACTCTCTTTCA
>JAOXJP010033355.1:0-16731 GCA_025762735.1 Platanus orientalis | reverse complement strand
GGAGTGAGGCATCCAAGCCTTGATAGGTGCCTCATGTATGGAGGATAAGACCCACAATTGATTGAATGATGATATTAGCAATGTATTTATTTCTTATTAGTATCACTTATTAACTTATTATTTTCATTTCATTTTCTAGTCATTTCATAATATTTTTTTCTAATGGTTTGGAAGTTGTTCCCAAGTTGCACTTGCTTCCTGGTTGCTTCGTATTCGTTCTTCAGTCACTTCTTGATTGTTTCTTACTTCTTGCTTTCTCTTCTCACTTTGGTAACTATGATTTGCACACCTTCCTTTTCTCTGTTGAATTCATCATCCCAAACGGGGGATTTATATACACCTTTTGTTCATGGTCCCCATGTTAGAATGCATTCTTTACATCAAACTATCTGAAAAGCCATCCTTGATTGGTAGGAAGGGTGATAAGAATTCGTATATAGTCCATCTTGGCAATTGGGGCTAAGGTTTCTTGATAATCAATGCATTATGTTTGTGTATACCCCTTTGCCACTAATCTTGCCTTATATTTCTACTGAACCATTGGGCCAGTGCTTCACTGTAAACACTCATATGCACTTGACAGGTTCCTTGCCTAAAGGAGATCTACCATCTCCTAGGTGTGATTCTTCTCGAGTGATCTCTTCTCTTCTTCCATGGCAGCCTTCCATACAGGTTGAGATTTGACAGCGCTTCTAATACACTTCTAGGCACATAAACAAGTGACAAGGCAATGACAACAAAATGGAATGAAGAAGATATTGTACTATATGACACAAAATTAGACAAATAATGTTTAGTATAAGACTAAATCACTCTTTTTGAGAGCAATAGGAACTGAAGAATCATCAAGAACATCTTGAGGATGGGAAGGAGAGAGAGAGGTACCTTGTTTATGAGGATCCGAAGGTAGGGAGTAAATGAAAGAAGATCTTGACTTCTCATGTTTATTAACACCATCCGTTGCCTTGAGATCCTTTGCTAACACCACCATCATCACAGCCATGTGAAGTCATAAACAAGGAAGGAGAGGTGTGTGACGACACATGTTAATGCAAAGGAGAAAGACATTTCTTTACCGTGACTCTCACTTTGAAGAGATGTTTGTTGCGAAGAAAAGAATGGAAACGATTTAAAGAATGTCATGTCTATGGATACAAATCGCCTACGAATGGCAGGATGATAACACCTGTACCCTTTTTGATTCGTGGCATAACCAAGGAAAAATGCATCCATTGTGGAGGCCCAAGCCCTAGAACTATGCATGAACAAGATCTAGTCGGCTAGGGTATTAGAGGGTTTTAGGTGCTTGGGGTATTCTTGTAACAAGGCCTTTAGAGGCAATGGTAATTGGGGTAAATAAGGCTGACATCAGCCAATGTTATTTGTCTTTTTATAAGGGTCAAAGGGTCAAAAGAGGAGTCTTGGATGGCTGGTCGACAGTCCCTTTTAAGAGTTAGTTTTAGTATGCTTTATAGAAAGTCAAAGTTAGAAGTGTCCTAGTTGTGTTTGGTTTCTAATTTTAGAAAGTACTAATTTTTATGCTTTAGAGTCTAAAAAAGGTTAGTTGACATGTAAGGGGGAGATTGAATATTTTGAAATAAAAGTTCGGGACTGCCTCTCTAGGGAAGATCTCCACTATTGATGTGTTGAGGAAGAAAGGCATGATCCTAATCAATATCTGTAGCTTGTGCAAGAAGGACGGAGTGTCAGCCTCACTTGTTCTTCTTCATTGCCCTTATGCCTGGGAGGTCTGGTTTGGCATCCTTGGGGACTTTGGCATGCAATGGGTTCCCCCTCCTGATTTGGATTAGGCATTTTCGCCTAAAGGAAGGAGGATTTGGAGACTTGTGCCGGTGGCTATGTGTTGGTCAGTCTGGTTAGAAAGGAAGACGAGGGTATTTGAGGGGCATGCAGAACCATCTTTCAAAGTTTACTAGCGGGCTAAAGAGAAAATTTTGTTTTGGTTTGCTCAATGTAAAGATTGTGCTCACTTGGGCAAGGGATCTTTGTAAGGACTGGAAAGAGACTATAGGGTGTTCTCCTTTGTAATATTGGCTTCCTCATGCTTTTGAGAGGGTCCGTCTCTTCTCTTGTCTTGCCTTTCTTTCTTCTGGCTTTATTTTGTTTTCATTCATAAAAAAAAAAGTTTGGGTTTTTACCTAGTATCCCATGGTTGGTGCTGTGGAACCTAGAGATTGCAGTCTGTAGTCCTTTCTCTTATTCTTTCTTGATATTCTTGTTCTTTTTCTTTCTTTCCTTTTATCTCATTCTTTCTTCTTCTTTATCTCTTCTTCTTTAATCCTTAATCTCCATCTACTGTGGTGCTCCAAGACATCTTTCGTGTGGGATTGAATCAACAGGAGCAGAGTCCAAGTTGCTGAAGTTCAGGCCTAAGCACAGACCCATATCCTCCATCGGCTGCTTCTGTTTTCTTGACAGAATCTGGGCCTCATCGCTCATATGTAACAGAGGTATCTGCTGCCTTATTTTATCAGGTTCTCTTTTCCTATCTATTCTTCATATAAATCTCTGACTTCCACTTAAGGATCTCTACTGGTTTTGCTGTTTCAGGATATCTATTTCTAAACATCAATTGTTTTCTTCATAAAATTCCAGAATACTTATTCTTTTGAAATCACCCCACTCTAGAGAGGACTTTTGACTTTTCTTTTTACGGGTTTCTATCTCTTCTTGTTGTTCATATACTTACCTCAAATCCTTTTTTAACTTCTTGCTGTTTTGATCAACTTCTGTTCTTTATATAAATTTTTATACTTGGTTATCTGATTGGCTTGAAATTTTATACGCTGCTTCATTTAATCTTCAAATTGGTGTGTGCGTGTGTAAATTTTTAGGTCATTCTGACCCTTTTGTGCGGGTATTTTCATCATTTCACTAATCTGCCAGAAATTTTCCAGAATCTGTTTTAGGGTTTATTCTTTATTCTAAATTCTGTTTCTGTTATTTGTTTGGGCCCACACCAGCAGGAATTTACTGCCCTTACATATGCAGCCCTGCATTACCAAGTCTCTCTTATATTGCTTTGCTATCTGAATTAATCTACAGTCACTTCTTGATGTTTCATATGTGCATCTGAGATTATTTTCACCATGTTAGTGTGTGAGATATTGTCGTAATTATCTTTAACAGATTTCTGAACTGATCTGTTTAAACTTAGATGGTTTGGTTTTCATTTGGCATGGTTGGTACTAATCTTTTTTTGTTTATTGTAATGGTTGTTGTCCCTCTATTTTCATTTTTGATCTGAATCATCAGACAATTCCTGGT
This sequence comes from Platanus orientalis, assembly GCA_025762735.1. Lineage (NCBI taxonomy): Eukaryota > Viridiplantae > Streptophyta > Magnoliopsida > Proteales > Platanaceae > Platanus > Platanus orientalis. The sequence continues at coordinate 13,443 of JAOXJP010033355.1, read as the reverse complement.
ATGGAGAGTTTTGAGTCTGCTCCTTCTTTTCGTGGTCTTCCACAAATGGTAAATCTCTTTTCATATGGCTATGCATGTTTATCAGTTTGCCTCTGTACTTTATTAAATCATTGTTGTTCTCAAGCTCTTTTAATTATTTTTTGTATTCTTGAATTTTTGTGTAGGTTGTTGAGAGCATAAACAAGTGTGATGTGGACATCCGAAGGGAACTATTTAGCAGTATACTGGTAAATTCATTTCAAATCTCTTTGTTAAGTATCTGTGGGTACAGTTCTAAACCTTTTACCTGAAAGAATTGAATTATTAGGCCAAGCTTCACACAATTGGTCAATAAAAAATTGAATGCATCTACAATGGAACACAGTAATGAGTTGGAGGTAATGAGAAATCATTTCATCCATTCTTAGATCTCTCTAACAGACTTCCACTAGTAGTCTTGGGTGCTCAGTTATCTCATGCTTTAAAAGAGGATAGTTTGATTTCATGAAGATTGTTGTTTTAGAATCTTCTAGCTGAAGAGGAGTCATAGAAAAAAGAAACTTGATGAGAAACTATCTGCTGCAGCCCTTTCAAGGGTTGTTTCTTTCATTTAGAAATATCCTGAAGATCTATTTTCCAGTTTTCAAATAATCAACTGTCAGAAGTTCATTTAAGGTTGTTCCTTCCTAATGTTTATATATCTTGTCTTGCTGAAAGTACTCACTGTTTGTACAATATATGAACATTTCCTAGTAAAACCTACTTACTTTTCTTTATGATTTGCATATAGGTTAGTTTCTGCATTATCTTGCGTCAATAGTTGCACCATAAACCCACATTGGCAGCTAGTTTGCCATTATTAGGATATATATATATATATATATATATATATATATATGTATTACTACCAAAAAGGTTGGGACCACATCATGAGTCCCATAAGAAGATCTTATTGTTCAAAGTTCAACCCATTGAGTGAATAGAGTTATGATCTTTGAGTTTTCTCTTTCTGTTTTAGCCTCACACAACCATCCAAAATAATACATTAGATTGGATTATGTCCTGATGATGCATCATTGGTCCGGGAGATTGGTGTGAAATACTGCCTAGTGGATCCTATACTGCTAGTTGTGTGCCATGCTTATGGCGTTGGCAGGGTGTACAATGTCTTCTTATCCTGCTTTCTGTATTTTAGCCTTCTTGACTAAACTTGTAAGGTACACTCTAATGTTGTAAAATTTTCGGATTAATGTGGTCAATATTGATTTAAAAAATATCACCATGTTTGATTTTTACACTCTCTTGTCTTAGTTCCATCCATCAGCACAAGGCACGTATTTAACAATATCAATACGAAGAAAAATTTCAACTAATATCTTAAATCTATCATCCTTTTTTTTTTTTTTTGATGAATTTTAACTCCTGGTATCAATAGTTCTATGAACTCTTGGTATAAATGCTCAATACAGGCTTTAATTTGGTTGTCACATAAACTGAATGAGCTTAAGTTAAGGCTGTCAACAGAGCGAATATAGGAATATTCATATTCGATTCATTTAGTTTAGATCTCTATTCGAATTCGAACCAATATTTGACGGATATTTTCATAAGGGTTTTGATTTCGTATTCATTTACTTGGACTTAGTGAAGGAGAAAGAGAGGAAGAAGAATAAAGGAAGAAGAAAAGGAAGAAGAAATGAGAGAAATCTTTGGGGAAAATCGTATGTGTGTTGTTCTACACACACGAAATATTTTATTAATATATGTGGAGAGATGGTATACCATAGTATACGGTGTATCATACGTATACATGTATATGAGACTTATGTCAATATTACCCTCAAAGTAACGTATCTCAACACTCCCCCTCAAGCTGGTGAATAGATATCTATCATTCCCAGCTTGTCTACAGTATATGAAAAATGCTCAACTAAATCCTTTTATGAAGATGTCTGCAAGTTGATACTTAGTCCAAATGAATGAAATGCAAATGTGACCAAACTTGATATGATCTTTGATGAAGTGTCGATCAATCTCCACATGTTTTGTTCTATTATGCTGTATTGGATCATGTGCAATGCTGATAGCTGCCTTGTTGTCACAAAAGAAGTTCATGGTACCTATCACCGTAAATCCCAATTCATCAAGTAACTTCCTTAATCATAGGAGTTCTCAAATCCCATTGGCCGTAGAGCAAAATTCTGCTTCAACACTAAACTTGGCCACAACAGATTGCTTCTTATTGTGCCATGTGGCAAGATTTCCCTAAACAAAGAAACAGTACCCTAATGTAGACCTTCGATCAGTCAATGAGCCTGCCCAATCTCCATTAGAATATGTTGCCATGGCTACTTGTTGATGATCAAATTTCTTCTACATAATTCTTTTGCCTGAGCACCCCTTTAGATATTTCAAAATCCTGTATGCAGCTTCCATGTGTGCCTGAGTAGGGGCATGCATGAACTGACTAATCACACCCACTGCATAGCCTATATTAGACTGGGTTAAAGATAAGTAGATAAGACACCCAACAAGTTGCTAATTTCTACTTACATCAATCAACCTCTCACTATCACTTTCTTTCAACTTGTGATTGACCTCAATTGGAGTAGAACATGGTTTACATCCCATCATTCTTGGATCCTTCAGCAAGTCAAGAACATAATTCCTTTGACATAGGAAGATTCCTTGTCGAGATCTAGCCACTTCAATCCCCATAAAGTACTTTAGTGAGCCAAAATCCTTAATTTCAAATTCCCTTGCCAGATTGTTCTTAAGTAGCGTTACTTCCACTTCACCATTTCTCGTAACAACAATATCATCAACGTATACAATGAGAGCCATTACTTTGCTACTTGCTCTTTTCACAAATAAGGTATGATTTGTTTGACATTCTTTATATCCATTTATAATCATTGCTGTCCGGAACCTCTCAAACCATGCTCTTGGCCATTGTTTTAAGCCATAAAGTGCCCGTTTTAGTCTACACACTTTTCCTTTTGCTCCTGACATTTGAAAACCAGGTGGTGTATCCATGTATATCTCATCTTCCAGATCGCAATGTAAGAAGAAATTCTTCACATCAAATTAGAGTAGGGGCCATCCTTGATTTGCAGCTAGAGAGATTAGAACCCGTATTGAATTCATCTTTGTCATAAGGAAAAAGTCTCCTGGTAGTTAATGCCAAATGTTTGTGTATACCCTTTTGCAACTAGGCAGGCCTTGTACCTGTCAACTGTTCCATCAGGTTTATGTTTCACAGTAAATACCCACTTGCATCTAATTGTCATCTTTCCCTTTGGAAGAGTAACCAACTCCCATGTTTGGTTCTTTTTTAGAGCTTTCATTTTCTTTTCTATAGCAGCTTGCCATTGTGGTTGAGCTAAGGCTTCAGATACTCTGTGAGGAATAGTGATTGAAGACAAGGAAACAACATAGTTTCGAAAAGACATGGGATATTGAGTACATGTTCTAACACCTTTTCATAGAACAATAGGCATGTTAGAATCATCTACTTCAGGAGGGGAAGAAGACGTGTTACCTGTTTCAGGGATTGAATCCAAAGAAGACTTTGGAATGGGAGCACAAGGATTCTGGTCATCCACTCACTCTTGTCCGTTTGAGTCAACTTTCTTCTTTTTTCAAGTGTATACTTTAAGTTTAGTCTCCCCTTCTCTACCAACATCAATTTTTTTCAAAATAAAATGAAGGAAGTGGGACAAAAAGTGGAATTGTGGAGGAAGAAGACAACTCTTCACCTAAATGCTCCCCCCCTGAAGAGGTATCTTATCCGAAGAAAAAAAGAGAATAGATTAAAAAAATGTCACATCCCGATAAACAAATTTCCTTCGGATAAGTGGGTGAAAACACTTATACCATTTGTGATCAACACCATAACCCAAAAAAACACACTTAAGTGCTTTTGGATTGAGATTAGTATGATCAGATTTAAATATTTGTACATAACAAATACACCCAAACATTTTTGGGGGAAGAGAGAACAAAGGAGTTCTAGGTGATAAGATTTCAATTGGAGATTTAAAAGAGAGAACACGGAAAGGAATCATATTCATGAGATAAACAACTGTTTGAATGACATAAAACCAAAAGGTCTTAGGCACATTCCTTGTAAACATGAGCGGATGAACAATCTCAAGTAAATGTTTATTCTTATGCTCAACCACTCCATTTTGTTTAAGAGTACCAGGACATGTGGTGTGGTGGACAATTACAGAAGTATCAAAGAATGAAGACAGAGAGTTGGAGAGATACTCTCCCCTATTGTTAGATCGCAAATTGCGAAGTTTGGTACCAAACTGTGTGAATCATGTTATAAAATGATTTGAATGCAGTACACACATTACTTTTTTTTTTCCTACAATAAGTATGCTCATGTAACACATGAGTAATCATCTACAAAAGTAACAAAGTAATGGAACCCAGATAAAGAAGTAATTGGGGAAGGCCTCCACACATCAGAATGAGCAATATCAAAAGAAGATTAACTTCTATTATAACTTAATGAATAAATTGAATGACCGTGCTTTGCCAACTAACAAGGTTCACAATGAAGCTTATCCGAAAAAAATTGAAATTTGGGAAAAAGTTTTCCTAACAAGGAAAAAGACGGGTGGCCAAGACGATGATGCCACTAGACCAACTCATCTGTAGTGGTAGGAGAGATGTCTGATGCGATGGATGACTGAGACGATGAATCTAGAAGATAGAGACCATCCTTCTCATGTTCCATACCAATAGTTGTCTTTGTCTTCAAGTCCTGAAATACACAATGAGAAGGGAAGAAAATGACACAACAGTTAAAACTATTGGTAAGATGGCTAATGGATAACAGGTTCAATGTAAAATTAGGCACATGAAAAACTGAGGATAGCAAGGAAGGAGTAGTAGCAATGTCACCATGTCCAACAATGTAGGAATAGGTACCATCCGCAATACCGACTTTGTCCTTACTAGAACTGACAGTAAGATTTGAAGAGGGAGGACATACCAGTCATGTGATGGGATACCCCTGATTCGATGGTCCATGAGTTATGTGAGGGGGAAATAGACGCGGATAAGACTGGTGTAGATGTACCTAAAGTCGAAGCTGCAAATGATGATGTAGGGGTGGTAGAAGAGGTATCAAGCTGAGAAATAAACCGTCGGAAGGCCTCAATCTCCTCTCTGGATAGATGATCCTTTGGTAAAGAAGCAGATGTGGGAACAACTGGTTCTGAGGGCATCAAAGTGGATGAATATACATTGGATCTATTACCTCAAAATCGACCTTTGCCTCTAACTGTGTTTGATCCACTTCGTTAGTACGAACGTGGAGGAAGATCATGTGGACGTCCATGTAAATCCCAACACTAGTCCTTAGTATGTTTGAACCTACTACAATGCTCGCACTTAAGGCGATCACGATCATCATAGGTATTAAAGCATCCACCATGACCATGAGTAGACGAACCCCCATGACTACCTTGGCTAGAGGTTGATATAAAGACTGATTTCTCAATTGCAGATGGCACATTCGTCACACTGCGTCTACCCTCTTCTTTGTAAATGTGTGTATACACTTCATTAAGGGATGACAGATTCATATTAAGGATTTGGGCTCTAACCTGTTCATACTCAGAGCTTAGGCCAGGTAGAAACTCAAATATTTAGATCTCCTCAACATGTTTCTTGTAGGCTGTGGCATCCTTTGTACAGGAAGGTAGTATGTGGTATAGTGACCTAGTTCTTCCCATAATTTCTTCAAGGAGGCATAATAAATGGACGGAAATAGCCTCTCCAGAAATGGGGGTAAGGCTGCGTTACATCTTGCCCTCTGTAGACGCTGTGTTAGCGGGAGCCTCGTGCACTGGGGAGCCCTTTTTCTTAGGCATAATAAATGGCTAGAGGTTGATTTTCTTGTTTAAATTGAACAATTTTCTATCGTAGTTGGTACACTTTGGCTGCATGACCAATTTCTAAATAAAACTTAGATAAAGACTCCCAAATTTGATGAGCCATTTCTAAGAAGAGGTAGTGATCACTAATTTCTGGCTTCATTGAACTCAACAACCATCCCTTAACCACAACTTTTTTGGTCTTCCACTTTCGGTACTTTGGATCATCCCTAAGAGGAGCCTCTATCTTACTAGTCAAGTAGTCTTTTTTATTCTTGTCTTGAATGTAGATCAGCACGGATTTTGATCAAGTAAGATAGTTGGTGCCATCGAACTTAACAGTGGTGATTTGTACTTGTGGAGAATCCCCAAGGACTAGAGAGCTCTTCTTATTCTGGCTCGACTCCTTAGAGGTCTGATTGGATTTTTGATTTTCGCCTGCCATGATCTAGGTTATACATAAATCACTAACAACACTACAAACAAGTTTAATGCAACCTTTACAGGTCTAGAGTCTAGACACACCACTACGATCTACAGAGTACAGTGTTAGAACCAGACACAGCCCGGAAACCTGTCGACACCACCAAACTGTTGCAAACAAGCCAAGAAACTCAAGGGGAAGTCAAGCATACATGCACAAGGGAAAAAATAGACACCATGATCAACATCACCATCATTAAAGGTTGTTTTCAATTTTTAATTAAAAAAATCGAGAAAAACCCCAAAAATTGTCTGGTAGCAATCTGGGAGCACAAAAATTCTCGTCGAAGCTTCAAAACTCAACTAAATCGCATGAGATCAAATCTTACAACCTTCTATTTCCAAAACGATCCTACTTGTACCAGAAAATCCAACAAAAAACTCCTCACGCGATCAGATCGAACAATTTGACGTGATTCAAAATTTTTTCCCAACTTCAAGAAACCCCTTCTAAAAACCATATTTCTTCTATAAAAAAAAAATTAAAAAATCACAAAAATTCCTCATAAATCAAAACGACCAAGATCTCTAGGGTTCGAGGGTCTGATGCCATTCGGACATGCTAACGTCAGCATACGGCCGACTGACGTTAGCGTCTGTACCAACACAACTTTTTTTTTTTCCCTCAGCGGTGATCGATTCTAATGTTAGCTTTGATACCAACTTGGAATTAGTGAAGGAGAAAGAGATGAAGAAGAAATGAGAGAAATCTTTGGAGAAAATTGTATGTGTGTTGTTCTGCACACGAAATCTTTTATTAATATATGTAGAGAGAGATGGTATGCTATAGTATACGGTATACCATACATATACATGTATATGAGACATCTGCCAATATTACCCTCAAAGTAATGTATCTCAACACATTTATCTAACCAAATATAGGATATGAATTCGAATATCCGAAGAAAATAAATAAGAAAGAAACCTACAGAAAATGGAAAGTGGTAGCCAAAGAACATTTTCTTCTCTCTTGTTTTCATATGTCTTCTTTGATCTTCTTTTCTCGATTGGTGTCGGGTAGAGAGTCTCGATGAATGAGTTGAACCTTCATTAGTACCTCTTTTCCTTATGTTGTTGCCTCCTCTGTTAGAGCATTGATACATCACATTTAGTGGTCTTCCATATCAAGCATATCAAGTCAAATGTATGAAGAAAGATTGGTAAGGGATAGATCCATCGTCGCTGTTCACGAAATGTCACTCATAAAATTTAGGATGAAGCAAATTAAATTAAAAATAAAAGAGGAGATAGATCAAAATATATATAGAGAAAGAAAAGATGATTCATATTTTGAATTTCCAAATGGAAATACAAATCGATGGAAAAATTATACACAAAAAACTTTTTTTCTTCTCTATTCATGAAATTACCTTAATCAGAGCGTGAGAAGTTGAGCCACCACTAATGAAAGATGATAATCTACAAGGATACACCCATCATTGCTATGTGACAAGAGGAAGAGAACGCAACTAAGCGGTGAGACGAAGTGTGCCTGTGTGGCAGAGACCCTGCGAAACCTAAAACAAGTTAGGGTTTTTATATATGCTTATCAAATAACTATAATGCCCTTGTATTAGGAAAAGCTAAAATTAAATTAAAAAAAACTAACTTTTTATTACCACGATTCAAACCTGGGTCTCTTTATTAGAGACCTAACATAAAGTAATGATAACTTGATGCATAAAAAATTATAAATAAAAACTCAAACAAAGTAACAAAAGACAAAAATAAACTGATAAAATATAAAGAAACATTATTACCATATATATATATATATATATAATATTGAAGATTTTTTTGGACGAATATTTATCAGATCGGATGAATACATATTCACATTTGATTCATTTATAAACAAATATTTACTAAATGAATCAATATTTATACGAATTGAGTATGATGCATCCGTATTGCTATTTTCGGACCAAATATGAACTGGATATCAGATAGTTGACAGCCCTAGCCTAAGTTCTGTGAGTTGTGTCTCAGAACATCACCCAGTAATATATTATAATTTGGTCTGTTACAACTCATACGATTATATCTGACTTGTTTCCTATCATTTTTTTTTTAAACAGCTTGCTGGTGGCACAGCATCAATGCAACAGTTGAAAGAGCGCCTTGAGAAGGACTTGCTAGAGGTAGAGTTTCACAGAGGCGTGAATTGTTGCACATTTTATTAAAATATTTGCTTAAGCTCATACTTTGTACCCTGTTTCAATGATGTTTGAGAATGATTTTTTCTATGATCTTTTCAATTACTGGCTAAACTTCAATAGAAGGGTAGATGTAGATAAAGAGTTAGATTGGAAATCGGCTGGTCAATAACCAGGTTGCCACTAAAATGGACATAACTTTGTATTGTCCGAAAGAAGTATTTTGGGTGGTCTGGACCATAGTTACTAGAGCAAGAAGCAAAAGCGGAAGCAAGGTGAAAGCGAGAAGTAGGAAGCAAGGCTCAATAAATCATTGGGAAACGAAAAGTAAAAAACAATAATAAACTGAATAACTATAAATTATAATTAATAATTTCAACTACAATACAATAAAGTGAATAAACTTAAAGAAAGTACAAAAAAACCTAAAATCTATATTATGTAAGTACAAAGAATCACAACATATAAATCAAAATGCAAACCATTTGTTACTAGTATGGCCAACCATACCTTAGATTTTACCATACATAAGATTTGTTGTAGATGACTTACATCTTAGAGGTAGACTATAGAAGACATTGTATAAAATCCATCGGATTTGAATCTTTTTTATTGGATTGGAAAAAAATAATATAAACAAGAAATTCAATTCTAAATATTTTTTTTTCTTACAAAATTATTACTAAATCTCATAGATAATATTTTATTTAATGCTACCAGCATTACATTAAATAAAATACAATATTGTTTCTTGGATTGCTTCTCAGTCGATTCTCTAGACGTTTTCACTCACTTCTCCAGAGGCTTCCATTTGTTTTCCTAGATAATTTTACTTGCTTCATCAAGCTTCCCATGTTTGGGAAGCGCGCTTCCCACTACTTGGGGAAACAGAATGGAATTAACTTCCCAAATGAGCTTCATAGGAAGAGAGCTTCCCACCTTGTACCAAGGTTCCCTGCAACTATGGTCTGGACCTTGTATGATCCTTTCCTTTTTTAGCCTACTGTAGTATAGTGGGGCTCTTGGGGAATCTCACCCCATCTTAATAAAATTCTCACTTATCCAAAAGGGAAAATAAAGAAAGAATGGAACTGAGTTTAAATGTATTTGTTGTAGCTCCTACAAATTAATCATTTTTTGTTTGACTTTATCATGTGCAATTTCTTTCCCCTAGGAAAGCATTCTGACCTTCATCCTCTTCCTTAGTTTCATTAGTCTTTTGTAGTCAAGATTTTGTGTTACTTAGACTTCCAAGTCTCCTAGTTGATAAGGATAAGTTGGAGCCAATTGTAGCTTCTTCTCAGGTTGCTCTCTCTCTCTCTTTCTCCATCTCTCTCTTGCAGTAGCTTTCCCTTGAAATTGTTGGAATATTAGAAAAGAACAAGAAAGGGAAATGCATGGAAGAAAAAAAAATTGATAGATTTCATTATAATCTTGTAATGTTTGGTGAAATAAAGAAAAACATATCGTGTGAGATACTCAGTTCTCATGGTATTTTTATTATTCATGTCCCATAAAAAAATATATGCTGTTAGGGTTTCAAAATAATGCCAGTAGTTGCAGCCAGAGGGAGTTGGTTTCTACTTGTATTATAGTTTTCTCGCACATAGTTTAAAGAAGAGAGTTTCTACAGTTAGAAATGGTACTTTGAATAATTAATTATAAATGACCCGCAAATATCATCCTGATTTCCTTTTGATCATTGGTGTGTAGGAGTCTCCTCAAGCAGCTAGAGTTAAAGTATTGGCAAGCGGGAATGCTACAGAGAGGCGATTCAGGTAGGATCTGCATTTTTGAACTGTTATATTTGTCACAAGTTGTATACAACAGAATGAATAGGTTAAATTTTACATCCTCACCCATTCCCCCAGTTAGCATACAACTGTTAAGGATCCATTGATGCCATTTTTCTAGTAGATAAAACATTTCTTTGGTGCCTGAGCTGAGACACAGCTCCAAAGTTGGCTTGACTGAATATCTTTGCAAAAGTAATGATATTTATTACATGGAGAAGGATTTTGATCTTAAGTGATGGAAACTTGAGGATTACATGCTCATAAGTGTGGAAAATCGTTTTCTGTAGTATTGGTTACTGATAATACGTATGTCCAAACTTCCATCATTCTAGTTAGACCTGATTTTACGTAGAAGTAAAACACAACTAAAAACTTACTCTCTAGTGAAATCCCTTTGTAAGAGATGGTATGATAAGATGTAATTTAGGCCATTTTTTCAGAAACCTGCCAATATTCCATATGTTTCACTAATAACCTTTCAAATAACTGAATCCACACCATACTTGCAGTGGAGAAAATTGTCCACTGAAGGATTACCCCATTCACCAATATGTGGATCATATTCTGGCATGAGTTTTAAGTAAATGATACACCACTAATTTTTTCATGGATGATGGTACATGTCATCCACTTTTTGGTTCTTTCACTAGCATAACGTTACTACCTCCATATGGTCACACTTTTCATTGAAACGGTATCTTTTACGAGTGCTTCTGGCGAATGGAAGGTTAGGAAGGGCTCTCTTTTGTATGCTATGCAAGGAAGTTGATTGACCATTATTTGACCCTTCCTGAGGATCTAGTAGGTGAAAAATGATGATTAGAGTATCACAATCCTGAGCAGGATATTTGTCCATTACTAGCATTGAAACATGGTCACTGCAGGCCTAGGTAAAAATATAGCACGAGACAGGATGATTGGAAGCTTTTGATAAGCTTTTTTGTTTTTTGGTAATTGTTTTTGGTGGTTGAACTATTCTGATGGATTCATTTGGACCATTCAAACTCCAAAGAACTTGTGATCAAGGGATGTAAGACAACTTTGATTATAGACCACAACGAGAATGAAATATGGTAGGAAATACTTACTGAAGAAGCATAGTTCCTGATCATCTCAGCCATAGACAAATAAGTGGTCAGCTTGGTCAGACTTCCACTGCCATCAATACATTGGCAGGTTCTTTAGATTGTGGTATGAATTTTAACCCAAAAATGCTTCTCTATTAGATATTTTTGATTTTTATAGATGGCTGCAGATAATTCTTCACTTTTTTCTTTGAGAAACTGTTGTTTATAGATTAATTATCACGTGTCTCTCATCTGTTAATGCCATTGATTTATGAGCTTTCTATGCAGTGTTTGGATAGGAGGGAGCATTCTGGCATCTCTTGGTTCCTTCCAGCAAATGTGGTTCTCCAAAGCTGAGTGAGTTCTAAGGGATTTTTGCTAATGTTCCCTAGGCTGATGTATAGAATTGCGATTGTGCTCTATTTTATATTACCATAATCCTCAGTCTTTCCAGGTTTCTGGTACAAGAATTTTGTTACTGCAATCATTAAAAAGGTTTTTAAACATACTTTAAATCCTGGATCGAATTCTCTAGCTGGAGCGGAGTACTCGTGAACCAGGCTCTTTGATGGGGTTGATCTGACTCCACTCCTGGATGTACCCTAAAATTTGGTTGAACTGCTGAACTGGTCCTTCGAGCTGGTGAACTGGACCTAAATTAAACAGTTATAACTTATTTCATCTTATTTTTTCGTGGTTACTTTTGGGTTGGCCTGGGTCAGCCCACTAGTGTGGGCAGATTGGGCCTGCCTGCTCTTTGCGATGTCTATCTTTGGTCTGAGTTTTAGGAAACAATATCTCTTTGTGTCTCACTGACACCCTCTTTTGTCATTATTGTGTAACTTGTGATTGCAGATATGAGGAGCATGGGGCTTCATATATTCAGCGAAAATGCCCATAACAGTTGCTCTTTCTAGAGAGATGAAAGACAAGTGGATGTCTGTATTATTCTTGCCTTTTTCAGGGGGTTGTGGGTTTGTGTTCGAGCTACTGTATGGACTACCATTGATTCCTTTGAAGATTAAGGAACTTATGAGGCTGTTTCATGTGCAGATTACTGACTTTTTCTGAAAGGAAAAATGTTCAGAACTATGCGGGATAATTTAATTTAGTGATAATGCAGGTGAATTGATGATGTTACATTACGGATGAATTCTATTTTTTTTATATGAAGAAGACTAAGCAATTTCTATCAGCAAAATAGGGTTATGCAGATCATTTTGTTACATACGCTTGAGTTGGTCATGGTGTGAAGTTTGCAGTGATTGGATGGATCCTTGAGACCAATTGGTGGTTAGACTTGTGTTTTGACCATTTGAAGCAACTGCAGTTGATGGGATGCTAAGTTGAGTATGCTATGAGGGAGGCCCTCTTTGCTTTTTTAAGTTAATAGTCTGATGTAGTTTGGGCTTGGGACCATCCAAGAAGTGGTCTCTTGGGCAGTTAAGCTTTGTTGCTATCTGCATCGGTTGTGGAAGACATGGCTTATAAACAAGGTTGTTAAAATTGAGATCCTACATAGGATCGTGGGGGTCCTCGTGGATCGGATTGAGGATTGTAAGATTCTGCTCTCCGTAAAAATTAAAGTAGAAAACCACCGGTAATAATGATACATGTTAAAGAATCATTAAGACAAATGAATAAAATTTAACATAGTCTAATTTCTATACTTCTCTACTATCTTAGAAAATGTTATATCTTGTCTAACACAAATTACTTAGTGAGTAAATTAATTAGCTACCGATTTTCAAATTACAATGTTTTCAAAGTTCCAATATCACAATAACAAAACATATTAAATTAAGTGGATTTATACTTGATGGTTCATATTTCTATCCCTTCTCACTATGGGAAAAAAAAAAAAAAAAACTCATGAAACTTATTCCTTCATTTGTTCTTGAAAAAGGTGTTTCACTCTTAGATGGGATAGGTTCATCTTGTGACAAGAAAAACGAGATGAGGGATTGTATCCGCTTCCCTTAAAATTGCTAACCTCCATTGGCATCAGAGTGGTAGACACATCAGTGCCGAAAAGTGATTAAGGCGGGGGGGGGGGGGGGGGGGG
>JAOXJP010033345.1:0-16731 GCA_025762735.1 Platanus orientalis | reverse complement strand
ACCTCTCTTTTGGAGTAGATCAATGGTAGGAAGGCACCCTTTAATCAAAATCTAGATTAAAAAAAACCACATTTGAAGGAAGGTGGAGCTTCCAAATGTCGGCCCATAATCGGTCAGGTAATGCCACCCCTACCCATTGAGCCTCTCTAAAAGATTTAACAGAAAAGGTCTCATTATTTGCAAAGATCCATCTCTGGTAATCCTCCTCCCCACCCCCTGCCCTCAAACAAAAAGGACCGACTTTGCTAAGCAAGAGCAAGCTTGCTAGATCTTCCACCTCCTAATTGCTTAGGCCGCGGCGTAAGTCCACATTCTAAGAACCCTGATCTCCCAAAGAGTTCCAATAATCCATAACCTTCACTTCCTTATCTCTTGTCAGTCGATAAAGATTTGGGTGTTCCAACATAAACGGACTCGTGGAGCACTACCTATCCATCCAAAATCTAGTTTTGGTTCTAGATCTCACCTCCATCTTGATTCAATTTTTGAACTCCACCAAAGACTTTAATGTGACCTTCTAACACTACACCTATAGGGCAAAAATGTATTTTTAGTCTTCCAATCATTAACAACCCCATATTTATCCACCACCACTTGGCGGCATAAACTATCCATTTCTTTACCAAACCTCCACAACCATTTAGAAATAAGTGGTCTATTCATATCCCTGACTCTGGTGATCCCAAGGCCCCCAAATTTCTGTGGTTTACAGATGTCCTCCTAAGCCACAAGATGCATTCCCTCCTCTTGATTCCCTTTCCCCCAAAGAAAGTTTTTTTGACGTTGTTCAATTTTGTTTTCCACTGTTGCCGGGATCAAGAACAAGGATAAGTTATAAGACGGAAGGCTTGCCAAAACAGATTTAGTTAACACCGTTTTCCCTCCCTTTGATAAAAGACAACCTTTCAAACCCGCTAGCCTTTTCTGAATACGGGAGGCAATCGGATTCCACGATGTTGTGTTTTTTAGGGAGCACCCAACGAAAAGCCTAAATAAGTGGTCGGGAGATGACCTACCGAGCATCCTAAACAATCAACCAATCTATCAATTCGATCCACATTTCTTGAACCTATACATTATGCTTTTATGGAGATTCACCTTAAGGCTAGATACAACTTTAAAGCATAAGATCACGCATCTAAGATATTTGACCTGCTCCTCAGATCCCTTGTACATGATAAGAGTATCATCAACAAGTTGCAAATGGGAAACTGTCAAACCATTCTTTCTAACCATAAAACCTTCTAGAAGACCCCCTGTGAAGGCTTTTGAAAGCAAGGCACCAAATGCCTAGGCAACAATCAGGAAAAGAAATGGGGAAAGAGGGTCCTCTTACCTCAGACCTCTAGAACCATGAAAGAACTCAACTGAGGACCCATTTAACAAAATCGAGAAAGATGCTGTCCCATAGCATTTTTTCATCCACCTCCTTCATTTGTTGCCAAAACCCAAGTGCCTTAGCATGTAATCAAGAAATTTTCAATTTACTCTGTCATAAGCCTTTTCCATGTCTAATTCGCAAAGAACACCCGAATCACCTTTCTTGAGAATTGCATCCACACATTCATTAACCACGAGAACCCCATTAACACTTTGTCTGCCCCCCAAAAAATGCACTTTGATTCGGAGAAATCACATCAATTAATAAATGCCCTCTTTCAATATGCAAGATAGGGTTTTGGATAGGATTTTGTAAATGCTCCCCACAAGACTTATAGCTCTGAAGTTGGAGATCCTACATGCCTCTTCCAATTTCGGAATAAGAGAAATGAATGTCGCATTACTCCTCAAATCAAGGAAAGCCTCCTCATGAATTTTTTTTAAAGTAGCCATGACATCCCCTTTTACCACATCCCAACAACATTTAAAAAAAAAACCGTAGAAAAACCATATGGGCCCGATGCCTTGTCGTCTTCAATGCTCCACACCACTTTCTTTATCTCCTCAAAAGCCCGCTCCGCCCATGCACGCATAGGAGCAGATATATATATGTAGTGTTACATCTTTCACCTGGTCATATATATATGCAGTGTTACAGAAGCGGGGGAGGACATATATCCAGAGGAATGATGACCCGCTCACATATCCAGAGGAATGAGGAGTTTTGTGGATTTCATAGATCATATCATTTGGGTTTGTGGGAACTTACCTTTGCTGGTCTATCTTTCACCTGGTTTAATTTGCAGGAAAACCCTAGTTTAAGAAAGTTGGATCGCTTTTTGGTCTCTTCGGAGTGGGATGTGACCTTTCCAATGTCTAAAGGTGTGGTTCTTTCTCGTCCTACATCAAATCATATGCTCATATTGTTGAATGGTAAACCTCTAATAACCTTTCTTCACCCGTTTAAGTTTGAAATATGTGGCTTATTCATCTGGGTTTTATGGACATGATTAAGGAGTGGTGCGTTGAGTTCCAAGTTCTAGGCAAGCCAAGACAACAATTGAGGTCGAAGCTCAAGCTTCTTTAGGATAAGTTAAAACACTGGAACAAGGATATATTTGGTTGCCTGGAAGAGAGGAAGCAATCCTTGCTTGATGAAATATACTGGTGGGATAAGAAAAAAACGAGAGGGGTCTTCCAAGGGAGTAGTATTGTATAGGAACACGGCTAAAGCGAACTTCAAGAACGTGGCCTTGATGGAAGAAATAAAATGGAAGCAGAAAGTAAAGATTCACTGGCTAAAGGAGGGGGATAACAATGCTAGTTTTTTTATAGGGTGGCCTCGGGTAGAAGGAATGTGAACAATATTTCTAGACTGAAGATTGGGGATGAGGTTATTGACGACTTGTGAACTTTTTTTTATGGATTTGTATATGGATATTGGATTTGTTAGGCCGAAACTTGAACGGGTGGCTTTTTCTCAATTGTGTGAGCAGCAAAGGGATTGGCTTGAACGGCCTTTTTCATTAGAGGAAGTTAAAGTCGTTCTTTGAGGTTTTGGTGGTGATAAGGCCCTTGGTCCGGATGGCTTCTTTATGACATTTTAAAAATCTTGTTGGGAGATTCTTTAGGGGTATACCTTACAAACTGTGGGAGACTTTCATTTCAATGGTTTTTCTGGATAAATGAAGCAATGCCACCTTCATATTCTTTATTCCAAAGGGGGTGCAAAACGAATTTAAGATTTTAGACCGATTAGCCTCATGGGCAGTATTAATAAAATTATTTCCAAATTGTTGGCGGACCAAATTGAAATGCATTACGCATTCTATCATTTCGGGCTTCCAAGGAGCGTTTGCGGGTGGAAGATAGATTTTGGACGGCGTGTTGATTGCTAACAAATGTATTGATTTTATTTTGAAAGAGGGGTCTTTTGGAATTCTTTATAAACTGGACATTGAGAAATTTATTGAAAAAAAAACTGGACATTGAGAAGGTGTATGATCATGTTAACTGGGACTTCGTAGATTACATGATGAGAAGTATGGACTTTGGTGTTAGATGACGGAATTGGATGAGAAAGTGGTACGGGGTATTTTATTTGGCCTTGGTGAATGGATCTCCTATTAGATATTTTGGTAGTTTGAGAGGTTTGAGGCAAGGGGATCCCCTCTCCCCTTTCCTTTTTCTTTATGTTGGTTGAGGCTTTAGGGACTCTTCTCTCTAGAGCTTTTCAGAGAGGTTTGATGGAGGGTTTCTATGTTGGGCAGGGTGGTACCTTGGTCTCTCATTTTCAATTGCAAATGATAACCTTATCTTTTTGTAGAAATTTGTGCAGTCAGTTGAGACTCCTTAGGTGTGCTATTAGATGTTTTGAAGTGGTTTCTAGGCTAAAGCTTAATCTTTCCAAGAATAGGATCTTTGGAGTGGCTCAGGTATCTAATTTGAGGGGGCTTGTTGAGGTTTTGGGATGTTAGATGGATTGACTTTTTTCTTCCTATTTGGGTCTTCCTCTTAACTCCTTGTTCAAATGTAAAGAAGCTTGGAATCCTGTTTTAGAAGGATTCGGAGTAGACTGGGGAGGGGGGGTTGGAAGGGGATGTATCTTTCCAAGGGCAGAAGGATCACTCCTACTAAGTCAATGCTTGCTAGTTTGCCTACACACTATTTCTCTTCTTGTTATTCCGTCATTGGTGGCTGACTCGATTGAAAAGATGCAAAGGGATTTTCTTTGGGGGGATGGAAGGAAGCAAATGGTTTTCAACTGGTTGCTTGAGAAGACGTGTGTAAGCTTAAACATGTGGGAGGTTTGGAGATAAGTATGATTCGGGATGTGAATAGGGCCCTCCTTTCGAAGTGGCTCTGACATTTTAGGACTGAGGAGAATTCCTTATGGAGGAAGGTGATGGTTGAAATAGTATAGAGCTATCAACAAATGGGAACCCTCATGGGGTCAGCCTTTGGAAAGATATTATGACTTTGTTTTAGTGGTTTAAAGAAGCGACTTATAAGGATGTTGGAAATGGGTGCAACACTCTCTTTTGGGAGGACATTTGATGCTGCTCAAGACTGTTATTAGACGCCTCCTCAATGATTTGATTGATGATTTGGCTCGTATGCTCGGCTTTCTCGATAATTTTCATCTTTGCCCGAATAAGGAGGATAGTTGTAGATGGTTATTGGAAGCTAATGGAGATTTCTCAGTGAAATAGTGTTATGGTCTGTTTGAGCATTGGATGGTGGCCTCATTTTCTTAGAAGGATCTTTGGGAAAGTAAAGCTCCTTCCAAAGTGATGGTCTTCATGTGTACAGCCCTCAAAGGTCAGATTCTCACATTGGATAACCTCCAAAAGAAGGGTCTTATCATTCTCAATATGTGCTCGCTTGTTGTAGAGATGCGGAGTCTATTAGCCATGTTCTTCTACATTGTCCTTTTGCTATTGAGATGTGGTCCATGCTTTTATTTAATGTGGATCTATCTTGGGTGCTCCCTGAATCGATTTCTTATTTCTTTGAGCAGTGGAATAGTTTTGGGATGGGCTGCAAAGGGAAGAGAATTTGGCGGATGTGGATTTTGGCCATTTGGTGTTCCTTACAGTTGGAACGAAATAATAGGATTTTTGAAAACTACTCGGAGCCCTCGTATAAGGTGTATGGGCGAGTTCGGGAGAGCTGCTTATGGTGGGCTTCTATTTGTAAAGAGTTTGTAAATTGGTCCTTTATTGATATCAAATTGGGTTGGGTTAATTTTGCAAAAGATAGGTAGCCTCTTGGTTTTCTTGGGGCTGGCTTCTCTGTGGCCTTGGGGATGCCTTCTCCCCCTTTTTTAATGAATTTAAACTTATAAAAAAAAGAAAAGAAAAGAAAGAAAATCAGTTTTGGTGGTCAATACTTTTTTTTGATTAATTTTAAGAACATGCATCAGGGCTCTAACACACTTTTACTTAATGCATGATGGCCTAGGGTCTCAAATCTCCTGCAGGTTATGGGCCCAACAGTAGACTCAAGATACAGTCAAGGTAGGTTAGAAACTAGCCATACGCATGGACTTTCTCAAACTTAAACAGAGGTGACCCAGTGTTCAGAATTCTGGACAGAACTTCGAGACTTCAGCAAACAGGGCTAGACTTCTCAGAATAGGGTGAAACTTTGTAGGTTGATAGAAATATGAGAGAAGAGTAATCCCACCAAATATGAGACCGAACAGAGACTTAAAAGTTTATAAAGTATATAAAACCCAGGTTTGTCCTGGTGATTCCAGCAGCACAAAATTTGTCAAATACCACCCAAGGAATAGCACCGAGTATAAACCTACAGCAGCTGTGATAAAATAGCCAAACTCTCACAATAATTCATGTTTGATATGGTGAAATCCCACATAAATCAGGTTGAGATCTGTTTGCATAAAAGATGAATATAGAGATTGAGCAACTTGGATACAAAATCAGGGTAACAAGTAATAAACTTTCAACGGAATTTTAAGAGCTTCAACAGAACTTATCTGGCTGTTGTATGCTCCCTTGACGCTGGCAAGATATGATAGAAGAAGAAAATAAAGGGATAGAAGTGTGGCAGTTCCAAACTACTGTAGGGTAGGGGCCTCCAAGCTCTCCCTCCACGGTCCGACTGTGGGCAGTGATGACTGAAGTCCAACTTCAAATAAAAACCAATCAAGCTAAACCTTAAACTGAAATAAATTCTTATTTTTTCATTGTCTCATATGTTGGGGGGTGGGGGGGAGGGGTGTTTATATGGTTAACACTTTTTAACTTAGAAGCTGTCCAATATTTTCTTTGATTCCCCATAGAAATCCTATTTCTCCAAAATAGAAACGTTGAAAGACTTATTTCTAATATGCTATGGACTTTCCCTAATTAGCCAAGAACCATACTAATAACATAAATCTTTTAAAACTGGACTTCTTAAAAACATATCAAATAAAACTTACTAAAACTCTATTCCTGTCACACACTGATATCCCTTCAGTTATTTGGCCATAACTTTCCCAAATCACATTGTCTTGGTCTTGTTTGAAAGGTAACTGAATAACCTTTCTAACGATACCGATACCTAGTCAAAAGGGTAAGTTTTGACATTGGAAAATTTGTGCTTAAAGTGAGTTGCGGGATCAAAATAAATAAAACCAGTCATGCAGGTGGTGATTTTGAAATCTTAGAATGCTTTTATTTTGGGGAGGCAGATAGTGGATTGTTCGCTTATGGCTAATGAGTGCATTGATGCAATGTTGAAGGCTGACATTTCCGGAATCGTTTGTAAGATCGATATGGAAAAAACATATGATCATGTGAACTGGACTTTCCTTGATTGGGTTTTGGGGTAGATGGGTTCCGGGATCGAGTGGAGAAATTGGATGAAGATTTTCCTTTCTTCTCTTCTCTTTTTCTATATTGGTGAATGGCTCTCCCAAGGGTTTCTTTAAAGGCAGTAGGGGTCTTAGGTAGGGCAATCATCTCTCCCCATCTTTATTTATAATTGTTATGGAGCTTCTCGGTCGAATGGTGTCTAAAGTGGAATTAGTGGGGCTTTTGGAAGACATTTCTTTGTCAAAAGGGAGGCCCATCTATTCCTTTCATCTAGTTTGCAGACGATTCCTTGTTCATGCTTCAAGCAGATCCGGATATGATAAGAAGCCTAAGGTGCATCATTCTTATTCTTGAAGTGGCGATTGGGCTAAAAGTTAATTTGGGCAAAACCACGTTAAGCCCAGTGGGAGAGGTTCATAATATAGAAGAGGTAGCAGTAATTCTTGGATGTACAATTATTTCCCTTTCAATTACATACCTTGGCCTTCCTCCTATGGCGCAAGCGTCCTCAAAAGCTATTTGGAATCTTATCCTAGAGCAAATGAGGGGGAAGTTATCTAATTGGAAAGGAAGATGCCTTTCAAAGGGAGGAAAGGTTGTGCTTTAGCGAAGCATACTCTCCAGTTTACCTGTCTATTTCATGTCTATTTTCTTGGCCCTTGGGTCTATGGTAAACTAGATTAAGAAGATTCAGAGGAATTTCCTTTCGAATGATGATCATGGTGCGAGGAAAATCAATTGGGTTAGTTGGAAGGCCATTTGCAAGCTATTGCATCAAGGGGGTTAGGGATTCGGCCAATTCGTCAAATCAATCGGGCTCTCCTAAACAAATGGTTATGGAAATTTGGTGAGGATTGTCACTCTTTAGCGAAGAGTGATTGCTGTTAAATATGGGGAGGATCACAATGGTTGGTGTAATAGAGAGCTGGTTGGTTCTATGGGATGTGGAGTTTGGAAAGGTGTGTATAAAGGGGTGGGATCTCTCTCAAGGCTCATCAGATTTAAGGTAAACAATGGGAAGAGGGTGCTTTTTTGGCATGATTTGTGGTGTTCTAATGAGCCTCTCTCTCTCTCTCTCGCTTTTATTCCCTTCTTGTTATAATGTGGCAGGATGTAAATGGGGCACAATGGAGGATCATATGATCCAAACTAGAGTTCTTTGCTTATGAAATATTCAACCAAGGAGGAATCTTAATGATTTGGAGGTGGAGGATATGGGGTTGATGTTGCAGTTTCTAGAGAATTATTCTTTAGGGGAAAGGGAGAGGGAGGATTATAGACTTTGGGTTGGGGAAAGGTTTCTAATGCGGACATCATTACCATGAGAGGGACCTTGATCCATTGAGAGTATTAGTTTATGTCTAGTCTAATTGTTTTTATTTCTTTTACATTGTTTAGTATCTCTTATTGAAGGGGGACGCATGTTGGTGATGGTGTTTTAGTCTTTAGGGGTATTTTCGTTAATAAATGTAGTTAGGGTTATTTTAGTCATAAGAGTAGTAGAGAGAGGGGCTTAAGCGTTTAGTTTATATTTTTTGTACTAAACCTGGCCGTGTGACTCTATTTATAGAGCCCACGACCAACCACTTGATTTTTATGCAATAATATTGAAATTTCGGCTTTCTCGTTTTTTTAGTCTTTTTCTTCTTCTTGCTTATTTGCAGTTGAAGAACCTTCAAAACCCTGGAATGGGTTTAGGCTTCACCTAGTTTAACGCTAGTGGTGGTGGCCACTTCCTCCCCTTGGGTTAAAGGTTCCCTTATTCTTTTTTTCGTTTTCTCAATTTTTACAGGGTTGTGTGTTGCTGGAAACCATCAATTTTTATAAGAATCATCACCATCACCAACCACCCAAGGATATTGTTGACCCATTGCTTCTAGGGGGATTTATTAGGGTTGGACGACACATTCTCTAGCAGGTTGTGATGATAATTTTTTGTTTTGAAAATTTTCCCTAAGGTTTCCTCAAACCCAGGCGTGAATTCAGGGGCTGAACAGAATTCAAAGACTGACTACTAACAACCCTACAACAAAGATTTGGGTGAGCTCGTAAATCTAGAAGGTGATTAGTTGGTGGGTGACCCTATTTCAAGTCAAAGGTTCATCGACTCTCCTGTTGTGAGGGAGCTACGAAAGTTCTTCTCTTAGCCAGGCGTGAAACAAAGTTTTGTATCACTTTGGGAGTTTGGCCTGCAGATGCATACAGTCATAGCTGTGGTTGGTTCTTGATTTCTAAAAGTTCCTAAACACACAGGCAAACATCATTATATGCCCCATCTGAAGAAAAAACATCATGTGAATCATACCCATCTGGATTTATCCCTCTAGAGCGTGAACTACCATTGCTGTAGCAATTCTTGGAGATCGAGTCCCAGCCTCTAACAGCCGAGGCTTCTACTGGTTTGGCCTTCCCACGGTGTTCTACACTCCTAGGCGATCCAAACTGCAGCCACAAGATACCTAAGTTTTCTTCAAATCAAAACTCTATCAGCAGGAGGCGTCCCTTCATATTGCTGGAGTGGCCATACGAAAAATTGCTACTGCTCCCAAACTGTAGGCCTTGTGGTAGATTGGATTATTTCAGGGTGTTTCACACCCATGGGCAATACTAGGGGTGGTAGTTCCCAGTTGAAGGCTTTCCTTAGTTGAAAGCTCAAGGTTTGAATCTCTAGGTGTTGGCGGCAACATCAAAACAAAGCATATACTTTGGGATTTCTTCAAATATCAACTATCGGCCACTTGGCAACAGAACCAGGTTACCTCTTATCTTTTGAAGAAAGCAGGGAAAAGTTACATGACCTCATCAGGTTCTTAACCTATGCTTGACCTCTAATCAAATCCCAAGTAAGTTTTGGATGGTGGTTGCTATGGTACATACTTAGGCGTTGATGGTCTAATTTTTCTAAACATATCTCTTCCACTTTTAACCCATATTATAATCCCTAAATCATATCTTAAACCTGTCCTTTAGTTTTATTTAACAATCTCTACACCTGTTTGCTATCCTCTTATTGTCTAATAGCCTGACCTTGTTTTATTAGTACAAGTATAACCACAGGTTTCTCTAGACAACACCTTGTTATTGTCGATCTCCAACTTAGTTTAATAACTCTGAACTATTTGCTTAGGCCTCTCATGTGTTTATAATTTTGTAACCCTAATTCCTCTATTACATATGGATCTAACTTGAGAATCACTTAATTTAGCATGAGAATTGTGCAAGTAGGAATCTTGTTTATTTCTTTTATTGTTCTAGTAATTTTATTCTTACCTCCCGTGCACACACACGCTATCTTACATGCATGCTGCATCAGTTTCACTGTGAAGTCAATGTACGAACTGCTATCCCTGCCCCCATCTCAAACTTTCCCTCACAAATTCATCTGGACCAACCAAATCCCACCCAAAAATCTCCCTTTTCTTGTGGGAGTTGTGGTGGGACCATGCTCCTACTATTGATAATCTCATCCAAAGAGGTTTTACGTGTCCGAATAGATGTTGCATGTGTATTTGGGCTGTCGAGTCGTCGGGGCACCTGTTTATCCATTGCTCGGTTGTTGTTGCCTTATGGGCTTAATTATGTGTTTGGAAAGTTCAGAGTTCAATGGACTCATCCTCAATCCTTTAGAAGCCTATTCTCTTGCTGGCTAGTGCAATCATTTCGAGGTGAAAATTAGAGGGTGATCGAAGTGTGGAGGCTGATTTCTGCGGCCATCTATTGGACCATTTGGGACGAACGAAATAGAAGAATCTTCGAAGGGTAATCTTGGCCTCATCACAAGCTGGTGGATCTGGTCCTTTCTAAGCTGTATGATTGGATTTCTTTGACTTTCGGCAGTAATTGTCCTCCCTTCTGGAGGTGGATCTTCGAATGGGATTCTCTTTGCTTGTCTATGTAAGGGGGTCCTTTTGGCTTTTGCTCCACTCAATTGAGCATTTCTTGTGCTGTAAAATGGGGTTTTTTGCCGTTTCTTAATAAATTATCTTATCTTTCAAAAAAAGAAAAAAAAAAGAGAGCATCCATGATCATTATTATTTCTTGTTTCTCTTGGATGCTCCCGCATCATTATTTCCCTTGGTTAACTTTTATGAGAAGTTGTAAAATTCTTATTGGTGGGGATTAATTGAGCTTATAAATCTGCGACAAAATGGTTTTCATGGGGTGTTGATTGAGAAATGATGTATTTGCCATAAGTGCTTCTCTCACATCGTGGTGTGTGAGATGTAGGACACATATTTTACTTCTTTTCTACTCCTCTGTCCTCCTCATAATAACAATTCAAGATTAATTGAGACGTTTCATAGAATTCACTCCAACATTCTCTCACCTTTTTGCACTCCAAGGAAAGTAGACAGTGTGTTAGATTTTAGATGCATGTTATTAAACTTTTTTTCTGATGTAGACGAGCACATATATGTTCTATAGAATGCTTTTATGTTGATCAAGTTACTTACAGTGATGCAAAATGTTTGCCATTTGTACCCTCCAAACAATACCCAAGCTTTCCTTGCCAGAATGGTTTGGCACAACTATGCCCCTTCGAGATATAAGGCTTTGTGTTGGGAAGTCGACAAATGTGTGAACACTTGTGATATGCTTCAATGCCGCAGGAAGGGGTGGTGTCTCTCTCCTCATGTTTGTCAATTATGCTTTCGGAGTGGGAAATCTGTAAACCATCTATTTATTCATTGTCCAATTACAAAGGAGATTTGGTGCTATTATCTTAACATGTTTAGCATGTCTGTAGCTTTTCCCTAGGACATTGGTGACTTCCATTGGAATTGGTTTATTGCTCCATATGGCAAGAGGGGTTTGTTAATATGGAGATATCCCCATTATTTCTTTTTGGAATATTCGGGAGGAGAGGAACCGGTGAATCTTTTAGGAGAAGAGAAGGGGCCTTGGTCAGATAATGGAGGTGATATCCTTTAGGATTGTTACTTGGGCTTCCTCCTTGGATATATTCACTGGTTTCTTTGCTAACTCTCTCATTAGGGACCTACATTCCATCATCAAAACAGTTCCTTATTCTCCCCAGATAATGCACTATTGGAGTCTTCCAGTGGAGTAGATGCTTAAGCTCAGCTTTGATGGGTGCTCTTTGGGTAACCCGGGACCATCTAGCATTGGAGGTATTATAAGAAGCACACATGGGGAGTGTATCCAAGAGTTCTTTGGGCCAATAGGAATGGGGGATGCTATCTCTACAGAAACTAGAGCTTTGCTTTGCGGCCTTAGATTGTTCACATCTTTAGGCTTTCCTTAGCGACCACTAGTGATGGAGGGGGACTCTGTGTGTGATTGGTTGGCTGAGTGGAAAGTCTATCGCCCATGGCGGCTTTCCCATCTCGTTAAGGAAGCTGTCTCTATCGCCTCCACATTGAACATCTTGTTCGTTTGGATCCCTAGAGAGGCCAACTCGATGGCAGATGGCCTATCCACAAGGGGCATGCAAAGGGGTTCTTTTTATCTGGGTAGTGGGAGTAGTAATACCACTATATAAGTAGTTTTTTTTTTTTTGGGTGGGAGTGGGGGCTGGGTGGGGCATGTCTCTTTCTTCCTCTATTCTCTCTTTCCTTTTCTTTTCTTCTCTTTTTCTCTTCTTGTACTCTCTTTCTTTCTATCAATGAAATCTTATAGTTATCCATAAAAAAAATGTTGGCCATTTGAAAGCTTCTACATGCTTGTAGATTTTTTGTGGTTGAGGTATTAAAAGGACAGTTGCTATGCTCTTGAGTATTGAATACATCCCTGGGGTTATTTGGTGGATTTCAATATGAGATCTTTACATCACTTTAACATGAAGTTCAATTTTCTATAGGCGAGATTCTTAGTGCATTTTCACATAATGATTAATAATCACAAGTGCTTTTCTTGTGGCCTGCTTAAATAGTTGAGTGTACTCGTGTGCACTAGTAATGGCCTTGGAGAGGATTCTTCCAAGTTCCGACACATTTCACATATGACATAGGAGCAGTAGATATTTGAGTATATAATGTCTAATTCAGCTTTACCTCTCAAAAAGAAAAAAAAAATGTCTAATGCAGTTTAATTCTCAATGTTTTCTTTGTGACATCAAGGATGCACAGACACAACAATTGTATCCGACTCTCTCTCTGTGAATTGTATCTACTGTTTGTCATTGCTTAGAAAATTTTGGTTGGAAGCTAGTCACCATAAATCATTTCTCTGTAGTATTGTGGTAGGTTTGCATGAGATAACTCAAAGATTACATTGCAAAAATGTGCATGTAGGTGAATTACTGTCCGCCAATTCTTAATTAATGAAAAAAGTGTTTTTCAATTAAAGTAATTTAATCTGTTCTAAAGTGTTAGTGATATAGACAAAATGCATAAATAGCTAATTATAGCTAAATATTATGCAAATTGATTATTCTCTTCCTGGTTGCAGTTTGCTGCAAAGAAGCTTGACAAAAGGCTTTCAGATCTTGGGGCAAAGGCAATAGTTGAAAGAGGTCTTGGAGATGATCTGCACCCTTCAGGGTATGATTATGGTTTATGATTTTGTTTAATGAGTATTTGCTTGTATTTGACAGTACGCATGATGACTGTGATTGTGGACCTTTCTGTTTTCTTTGGTTTGTGGTCTCTGGGGATGCCATATGATTGATTAATCTGTTAAAGAAGAACGGTTCCTTGAAGGGTCAAATTTTTTTTACATCAACAGGTTCTATGATACTATTAATGAAGTATGATGAATGTAAATCTCGAAAATAAGGTACAGGCATCCTTGTTTGTGTCAGATACTGACCTTATGGATCCTGTTGCTGCGATGAATCTGTAGTTGACTGTCCAGTTGACTACTATGGAAGATTTTCTATTTTATAAATATTAGTTCATAAGAGTTTACAATAACATAAAGAAGTGTTTAGATAAATAGATGTACACGACGTTATATAAATATTATCTATAACAGTAGAAAGTCTTTTATGTCGTCCCTTATTGAATTTAAGACTTAATAAAATTGAAAAGAGTTTATAATTAGCACCTGGAAACAATATAATAAAGATTAAATAAGTTTTTTGAGATGTCCATTTTCTTAATAGAATTGAGTATCTTTATTTTTTTAGAGTTTTACATAAGCTGCATGTTTTTGGATTTGCTTATGGAAATAACCTCTAGGGAATATTGTCTATATAAAATGATGACTTGTGTGCTTCTTGTTTGTTACTTTACATAGACGAAACAGTGGTAGTTCCATTGTCAGGAATTAACATGCTGTAACATCATTTTTTCATGAAATATGTTTTTGTTTTTTTTAATATGCGATAAGATTTTTTAAAAAAGAACGGGTGGTGCAAGGGGCCCCAAATCCCAAAGAAACATCCACAATGGCTTTCTAAGAAGACAAGAGCTATAGAAGCAAAAACTATACACGAGAAAACAAAATTCAAAAGGGAATAGATGGATCTGTAAGAACAAGTCTGTATCGAAGCCTTGGGTGGTTTGGATGGCTTTCAACATTTTGGATTTTGGGGCCTAAGTGCATAAGGAGTTATAGGACGCTCTTGTTTCCAACCTTGGAGAGACTAAGTAACCAGCAAGTGACATCTTTCTTTTTAGTTGCAGTTGTGCTGCTTTTGTATAGGTATAGTCCCGACTTTGTCCTTTGGGCAAACTATTTTCTGATAGCAGGTCTAGTTGCTAACTTATTTTATATTGAAATGACATTTGCTTTTGTGAAATCATGTCAGTTGTGTGTTTCTACTGAGAATTCCAGAGTGATTTATGGTTTTTTTTTTATTGGTTATTGTTTCTCTTTTTTGAACAGAAAAAAAAGTTAAAAAAAATAAAAAAGTTAAATTTCATGGCTTTCATCTGTTCGAGCTTGACATTTTGTTTTAGCTTCAAGGCTCTGTGTGTGGCATTGACATTTGTTCGTTACGATTATTAAATTATCTTACCTTTCAAAAAATAAAAGATGAATTTTTCTCATAAAAGAAAAAGATTATAATTAATTTCAATTGGCATGATGCTAAATTGACAGAAGCATTGGCTTCATTTTATAGGTATGAAGGTGCTCTGGATCCTTGGTTGTCATCTTTGTGGAATATGTTGTATCAAACGAATCCCACAATCTTCCCAAGAGGTCCAGGGATAATGGACCCTGATATGAAAGTCATGGATCATTCTAAATTTCAAATCATATATCATGATGTTGACAAGATGCAATCACTATTTTCAGCTGCCTCAGGTAATTCCTCTTGTCTAGAGCATTAGTGAAATTGCAATGTTGTAGATAAATGTTGCAACTTGAAGGGGGGTTTTGCGTGATGGTCTACTAAATTTAATCATTTTGTGCACTTCAGTATAAAAGAAGAGTAATCTAAATATTTTATCTTGGATGGAATTGGCAATGATGTTTCTATCGATAGGATTTCATGTGCTCTACTCATTTGCTCATGAGAATCACACATAGCTTATCTAATTTATTATTGTCAAGAACAAATGCGTTCAAGGATATTACTGGTTAGAGTTAGGGACTTAGGGTATACTGACATATTCAGATATTCTGATGGGAGTTTTGGTGAGTAGGTTGATCAGGATGATCCAGATCATCTCCCTGAATATTTTGACTATGAAATAAGCTGAAATACAACCACACTAGTGGGATAGGTGATATAATTGGGACAAACATGCATGATCATTTTTGGTTGTCACTGTCTCTTTTCTTTTTTAATCATTCATTCCTAATTTATTCTACTCTTGGAAATCTATTTATTTTCCCTTTCCTAAATGCAGTCACTTGATGGTTTATGAGGTTTGCTGTCATTATAAATGTTGTAGTGCCTAAGAGAAGACAGTAGCTTCCCACACGTGTAGGGCCCAAACAGTAGTAAGGAACACACCTTAACAATGGAAATAGCACAAGAGTCAAAATCTGGAATTTTTTTGGGCAGGGGTGTGAAATTACCAAAATACCCTTGTCAGTACATCAGAAAATTCTGGGTTTTGGCAGGGTTGTTCTCAAGCCTAAAGTGTATCTCTGTCCTGAATTCAACAATTTTGGACAAGTTTTAGTGTATGAACTTATATTGGAAAGGGTTATGTTTTGTGTGTGAGGAATTTATACAAACACATTGAATGCTATTTGGACTGATACCAGATCAGGTCAAGTTATTTGGGCTGAAGCAGTGGACACTCAGGAGGTTCAAAGTGATCAAAAGGAGGCTGAGAGGTTCAGATTTAGGACTGTTTAATGGGACTGATTTAAACTCCAATTAGAGGACTGATTGGAGGTTTAAATAGAGGCTGAAATAAGATCAGAATTGGGACTAACAGTGGGTATAATCAGTGGTTTATAGAGGTTTAATTGAGGGTAGAAGTCTGGAACAGAATGGATCAGGTTTGGGTTCGAACAGGCTTGTATATGGGCTGTTTCAATAGGGCTGTAGGTTGTGATTAGTTGGAATGTATTGTGTTCTGGGAATTAGGACAGCAAGGAGAATGGGATATAAGTGGTCGCAGGGTCTGGAATAGGTGGTTCTTGGATTGGACTACAACCAAAATAAAACACAGGGTTGCAAGCTTCAAGGTTCTGCAGGGAATCTGGAAAGAGGGTTTTTATGGTTTTTTAGCAGAGAACACAACAGAGAATAAATAGGGACTGTAGCAAAGGTTAGAAGAGGGTAGGGTGTGGGTTTTCTGGAGAGAAAACAGGAGAAATAGGGAAGGAAGTAGCTGCAGGGTATAGGGATGAAAAAGAGAGAAGTTCTGATCGTGGGATAGGTTATTGGGCTTAAATCTTACACAAAAATCTTTTTACAGGAAAAAAAAACAGCAAGTAATATAAGAATCAAGAGAGAGGAGAGATGAAGTGAGAGAAGGTGGGAGAAGATCGTGAGAGAGAGAAGTTTAACGAAGGGGTGAAAGATGAGAGAGAAAAGACTTACCAGGTAATCCTCTTGTGGGAAACCTCAAAAAATTTCTTAACTTTCATTCAAATTCATCAACTGATCGTACAACCCTAAGAATCTTTTGTTTATATTATTCCTTAACTCCTAAAT
>JAOXJP010033334.1:0-16731 GCA_025762735.1 Platanus orientalis | reverse complement strand
TAAAAAGCCAGACATGATTTATTGAGAATATATATATATATATATATATATATATATATATATAGTTGATAAGAAAAAAATGTCTTTATTGCTTAAAGAAATGGGCAGAAGACACAAAGAGAGGGAATAAGACATCCTCAACAAGCCAAGCAGAAGAAAAGAAAAAAGAAACAAGCCCCACCGAGGGAAAGAATCCCACTTAGATTCTTGTTACATTTCCCAATTCCTCTCCACATTCTCACACCCTTTACATTTGATTACCCAAAACAAAACCAACTCCTTCGCTCACAAATAGACCTTATACAAAGGCTTTGCCTTAGGGAGCAGAATGTTGGGAAGCATACATAGAATGAGTGTATCTGAGATGATGATGTCAAGATGGATGACTGGAAAGATTAAGAAGGATAGAATCAGAAATGAATGCATTCACTGGAGCTTAGGGACAGAACCAGTAGGTGATAAGATGAAGGAAAGTCTTCTGAGATGGTTCGATCATGTGTTATGAAGACCAGTTACTGCACCAGTGCAAAGGAGTGTGATGGTGCAAGTTGAAGGTGTTGAGAAGACGAGGAAGGATAAAATTGACTGGGGTTGAAGTCATGAAGAAATCATGAATGGTTGTGATATAACGGCAGATATAGTCCTAGATAGAGTGAAATGGCAGAATTGAATTTGTGTTACTGACCCTAAGTGGTTGGGATTAGGCTTTATTTAGTTGAGTTGACAGCCATCTGAAGCTTGGATTTGGACTTTCACGCCAACCAAGGGCCAGCAAAGTAATGGGTCCTGCTCTAAAAGTTGGATATCTTTCTTTGGTGGTGGGGTCAACATCTGTAGTTTTGGAGTTGCGGTTAATGATGTTGGGAGTTTGATTATAATAGTGAGAAGGCGAAAAAAGAAGTCATGCTTGATTTGTTGGAACTTGGAGCTTTTTCTGTCTAATTCTTCATGCACTATGTCAGATAAAATCTTCTTTCTTGTGATAGGTGCTATATTCTATTTTGTCATGCATGTATATTGGCGTCTGAGTTTAGGTTATTAACCTGTGATCCACCAGGGCCTTCTAGTCCAATGACAAGCCTGTTATCTGCTTTGAGGTTATATGTCCTATGTTTTGTTATAGGACTCATGTCTGATAGTCTGGCTAAATGGTCTGTTGGGCAGCAGGGGGGGTATATAGGGGACAAAATACCGGATTGGTGATGTAATCTTTTCTCGTTTTTGGTCTGCTCTTGAAGCTTTAAGGCTGTCTTGTATCATTATGTTTTCCTTTTTTCTTTAATAAAATTTCATCATTCATTAAAAAAAGGGCTAAATATTGGTCTTTATTTGGAGGAGAAGGATTTATTGAGCAAAACTAGCAGCAAAGTGAAAAAGGAAACTTGTAAATGATAGTCACAGCTACATAAAGAAGAAAATAACACAAAAAAGAAGAGGAAAGGAGAAAAAATTATAGTACCTAGTGGCTAGTGCTGTCAATGGTCGAATACGAAGCGGATATAGTCATATCCATATCCATATTTGCTTATTTAATCGAATATCTGATCAAATTTGAATATTTTGCAGATATTTATTAAAACAATAAAGACCTAGGACTATAGAGATGGAAGACGATTGATGGATCAACAACAGAATGGGAGCTGGCTATTGGGGAGGTTTCAGCTTTCTTTCATTTGAAACGAGAATGGGAGATTAGAAAAGGGTTAGGGTTTTTTTTTGGTAAAAGAAATGGGTTAGAGTTAGGGTAAAGGTATTCATATGTTGTATTATATGTAACATGGTGATGTAGTATGCAAGGAAAAGTGATGCAACATGCATGTAGTATAATGAGTGTGTGCTCGAGAGATAGGAATAAAATTGATAAAGTAATAAGGAAAAATAAACAATATTCCTACTTGCAAGTTCACATGCTAATTCAAGCAATTCTTTAAATTAGGTTCATATGCAATAAATGAATTAGGGCTTACAAAAATTAATAAACAAGTAAATACCTAATTAACATGCTTGGATTATCAATAAGATACAAAAAATTAATAGTGAGATTAGTGCAGGTCAAACCAGAAAAGTGCCTAAATTAGGCAAAAAAATCAGAGAAATTGGTCAAATAATTCCAAGAATGATTTGAGAGGTCTAGAAATAGGTTTAATTATATATTTAGACAACTAGGATATTGTATTGGGGTTCTGTTTAGGGCATGAGATAATAATCTTAGGTCCAGGCCATATGCCACAACATGCCAAAAGTGCCTACTGTTAGAAATTTGAAATGAGAGCCAAATAGGAGGAGAAATACTGGAATCTGATGTTAAATGCTTTTTTGAAGATGTTGGATATGTTTGCTATCAATGTCCAGGCTCATAAATCACTTTTTTTTATTTTTTTAAATTCAATTTTTTTTCTGAATTTTCTATCTCTTCTCTAGCAAGTGCCACTAACCCTTTTTTTCAACTTTTTTTTAATTTTTTAATTTTTTTCTGAAGTGGGACTTACCAACTAGGGTCGTCCAAGGGTTAGGAAAATCCTGGAAAAGACCAACTGGTTAAATTCCTTAAGGGTTGGAAGTTGTATCAAATCTCGTACAAAGACTTTTTTGGCACTGTTCACGTCTGGTATTTCTTCTAACCGCTATAATCTTTCAAATTTTCAAATTTGTGACTATTGGTTGCTTCTTGAAGGATTGTATGGATGTTAGAAGTGGGCTGGAGAAGATCCTACCTTCAAAGCTTTGGAGATAAGGGAGTGATGATGATTCTCGTGGAGGTATTTCAGGAGATGCTTTCACACCTGGGAGTGGTGAACTGGATATGATTCTTTAGAAAAACTACTGATACGCCTAGAACTTCTCCACACTAAGGATCGTACAGGACTTTAGGAGGCCCTAGGATGGTTGAATCCAGCAGATCTTCTAATATGAGATGATAGGAGTCAATCTCCTACCAAGGCTCAAAGCCTGGTTTCATGCCTGAAGTAGAGAATAGCTCATAGTAGTTGATGATGGGTGCACGTAGGTGCTGGTTTTCACTTCTCATAGGGTCGCCCAACACTTATGAAGGTGTTAAGATGAATGCCTTGTTCAAAAACTGGATTGTGAATGCTTGGTGATGATTCCTTCAAAGTGCACACAATTTCAGCCACAATACATTTAGTAAAATTTCAAAGAAACAATAAGAAGAATAGGGAGAGAAAACCTTTAACCCAAGGGGAGGGAGTGACCTCCACCACTAGCGTTAAACTAGGTGGAGACCTAGATCCATTCTAGGGTTTTAGGGTTCCTCAACTTGCAAGCATGGAAGAAGGAAGAAGAAGGCATCAATACGTGACTCAAAATCTCAATATCATTGCGTAAAATCCCTTGGCTGGTCGTGGGCTCTATAAATAGAGTCCCACTGTCAGGTTGCTTATTACAAATAGAAACCTCAAAAATAACCCTCAACTATAGAAAATAGCAAAAACATCCCTAAATCATCTATTAGGACTAAAGTATTCTCTCTACATGTGATATAAAATAAAAATAAAATGTAAAATAAAAAGAATGGCCCTAACGGTACCATAGCATGGCTATATCCCTCCTACGTTGCCTCTGATAGACCTGGAACTCTCTCCTGGACCCGATGTCCTCATAAAAAAGTCAATGCAAAAGATATCTGAATAAGCTATCCTTAGCAAACTACAATTATAAACAAGATTCCTACTCAAATTTAAGTGCACTTCAAGCCTAAAGAAGAAAATTATTAATGTGTATAACTCAAGTTATAAAAAAGAGCATATAAAATTCAGATTATGCCTTCTCTATGCTAATATTACTAAGTTGCATTCAGGTTTAAGGATTAAAGCACATTCAAGTAAAGGCCCAAGGTTGGATGAGCATATAAGACGAATAATAGTGTTCAGGTATGTTGTTGGCAGCAAGGGTATGACTGGGTTAATGGCTGAAGTAGTATGACTAACTGATGTTAATAAAAGGCAAGAAAGGGCTGATGGGATTAATATCATACTAATGTATGGAATTCAGGTTGACAGATTTTAGAGGGTATAACTGTATAAGGGTATATGTATATACCTGGAAAACTTGTATGGCAGCAAGTAATCGAGTATCCAACCTCTAAAGTAATGAAATCCAATCAATCAGCCACAAGTAGCTTCATAGAACACACTTCAGCACCCACTCACACATTAGATCAAACACTTTGTAAGCACATCCAAGCTACACAGCCGTATGCAACCAAATAATGGGCTGGGGAATATCTCCAAACTCCAAGTAAAGAGTTTCTTTCCAGGCAGCCTTCAATTCATGAGTGATGGCCTGGTTTGGGCATAAAAAAATAGCAAGTAAGCTATGTCACATGTAGCCACAGGTATAGGAGTAGCTGGGTTTTATGTTTTTGGTATAAAAAACAGTAGGGAAGGGTTTGGTAGGTAGCCACAGGGCTATAGGATGGGTTTCATTGAGGGAAATAGAAGGATAGCAAAGAGATTGGTTGCTGGAAATTCTGGGCAGCAAGAAGGTAGATGTGATTGGATTAAAAAAAAAAAAGATATTGATTTTGGGAGTGGCTGACTGGTTTTTAATGGTGTTGTAGGGTTTAGATGGAGTTATTTAGGGAGTGATATGGGGATTTATGGATTGATAACAAAAAGGGATCAAAGGGAGGTTTATTAATGGTGGTCGGCTGCTTATGAGGGTGTTTATGGAGTGGTTTAATGAAAGATGGAAGAAGAAGGTTTCTCGGTTATGGGAAGCAAGCTTTAATGGAGGAAAACAGTAGAATAAAGAAGGAAAAGGAGAGAAGATGAGAGAAGATAGGGGATGGTTGCTTGAGTGAGAAATCACCAACTCACTTTGGAAGTCACCAACCAAAGTCCAAGTGCAACAAAACTTGGAGAAGAGGAGTGCTTGTTGTGTGCTGCAGATAAACCCAGAAAAACTTGTTAAACTTCATTGATTTAATTGGAGAGAAGGTCCCCCTTTTAAAACCCACGATTAGTTCGGGTTTCCCTCTTTTGTTTACATCAAAATAGAAAAAAAAAAATGTGTAAATCGTCCCCCTCTTTGGGCTGGTCGACTAAGCCTAAAATTGGCTTTTAATACATAATGTTTATCATACCTAATATAAAAAAAAAGGGCGGCCCAGTGCACGAGGCTCCTGCTAACACGGGGTCTGGGTTGGGCAAGATGTACGCAGCCTTACCCCCATTTCTGGAGGCTGTTTTCGTGACTTGAACCCGTGCCACCAGGGACGCTAACGGTAAGCCTTACCGTTGGGCCAAGCCGCCCTTTTTCTATCATACCTAAAAAAAAAAAAACTAAAATACCATATGTGTCCCTACTTTAATAAAAAACTAAAATACCACATGTGTCCCTACTTTAATAACTAATGGAAAAACATGAAATAACTAATAAAGTCTCATAAAACCTTCATAAACTAGTGGCAATTTAAAGCGTTGGAGGAATGTAAGGCGATGATGGGATGATCTCATGGCCTCCTAGATGGGGGAATCAGACAACGAGAGGCACCATGGGTAAGAAAGATTTCCCTGCATAGGAGGGATCATAGCGGACAAAGCAAAAGAGAAAACAAGGGGGCAATCTTGCATTCATTGGTAGAGGAAGCAAAAGGCCAAAAATGATTGTGAAATATTTCTGAAGATTTGAAATTAAAAAAAAGGTTTCCAAATAAAATTTATCCTTATTCATCTTGCCCTCCAAGTCTAAGGCCACCAGAGCCCTGAAAGATGGAAGCAAAAAAAGGGGGTGGGGATTGGTGTTCCTTCTCATGGACCATTAGCATTCAAGTGTTACTGCATAATGATAAATCATATATTTTTATATAATTTAATAATCAGAATTAGTTGAAATTTCTGCTCTAAAACCACATTTTGTTTTAAGTGTTCTTGATCAAGTGTTACTGCATACTGATAAATCATATATTTTGTATATTTTAATGATCAGAATTAGTTGAAATTTTGCATGGAGATCTAGTTTGGACCTATCTAAATACTTGTAAGATATACAAGTCTAGGCTGCCCCACATCAGTTTGGCATCAAAGCATGTGATATCCTGGATCAAGGATCATCTGAAATCTAGAAATATTTAGATGCCATATCTTATGAGTCTTACGACGAAGGATCACCTGGTTGATATATGATCAAGGGGCTGAAGTGACAATGTTCGGTTTTTTTTCATTGTTAGCAAGCTAGGAATGTGAGATCTCTATTCTCCAACTTGAGGGGAAGTGTTAAAGAATACGTTTGTTGGGTATGTGGGTATATTTTGTAATTACAGTATGCTTGGGGTATCTTTTGTATTTGTAATGTATTTGGTGTGGACATTGTGAAGAGGTTGATGTATGTGCCAATCCACAAGAGATTCAAGTTCAAGTTAGTGCCAAAAGAGGGCTTATTTTAAGTGTTTTAAGGGGTGGGTAATCTTGTAATAAGGCCTTTTATGCCATGAGTAAATTAGGGGTTTTTGGGACGAGGATAATTTTTTGATAAGGCATTGTTGCCAAGGGTATTTTAGTAATTTTATTGTGTCAACAAGTCAAAGTGGGACCCTCTTAGAGTGCTGATCAAAATCCTCTAGAAGGGCTTGATTTTTTACCATTTTAGTTTTTAGAAAGTCCATATTTTAGTGGTTTTGAGTTAAGGAAAGTCTTAGCTAGCAAGTAAGCTAGTAGTTTAGGAGTTTTTAATTTGGTTTCTTGCTATTTTCTTGAGTTTGTGAGGCTATATAAAGGGCTGCACGTTTTTGTATTGGGAGACAGTGATGATGAATTGAATTTGAGTTGGTTTTCCCCTTGGGTGTTGTATCTCATCCTATCCCCTTCCCCTCTTTTAGGGTTGTTGCAGCATTGGGCTCCCCTCTATCGCTCCTATCTCTTGTCTCCTCTCTATTCTATCTTCTTCTTCTCCTTCCTCCCTTCTTCTAATCTCTTCTTCTTCTTCTTCTACTTCTCTAATCCTCTTCTCCATTAATCAGCTGCTGCAATCCCATCTGAATCTAGAAGATTTCAAGGTGCTGAAATCAGAAATCTGAAGAACAAGGCTAACTTCAAGATTCTCAAGAACACACCATAGTTTAAATTAGCACTATCAATTGAAGCTATTTCTATCCTAAAATTTCAGTAATTCTCTTTAGTATTCTCTTATTTAAATCTGTAAACGAACTCCCCTAAACATTCTCTTATTAAAAGTTTAAAACCCATCTTCTTTTTCACCTAATCTAAGCCTATCTCACTTTAACCAGAATTTTCTGGGCTTATAAAGTCAAAATCGCCCCACTCTAATCTCCTTTTCTTTTAGGTTTTTTATCTCCTAGGTGTCCCCTTTCAAAGCCCCTAAACTCCACTTAAGTCCCTTTCTTCACAGTTGACTTGTATGCAAAGATTCCCAGCTGGTTTTGGTGAATCTTTATTAAAGAACTTATCAGGGTCTGAAATTTTAAAGTTTCATATAGCAAATTTGGAACATAGGACCCTTATGTATGTTAGTATCACCCTAGAAGTTTTCAGAATTTTCTGATGCACGACTAAGCATATTTTGGTAATTTCAGGATTCTGCCTAGAAATTCCATAATTGCCCTTATGGGTTTCTTCTCACATTTCTTTCCTTCATTTCAACCCTAATTCTCTTCTTAGCCTTCTATTTTTCTTTGTTTGTTGTTTGTTAATTTCTTGATTTCTTGAAGTTTGTGGTAACTTGGGTGTGTTCCTATTCAATTCTTGGTGGTGTTAATTTTGTTCTTGCTTCTGCTACCTTAATTTGGTACTTGGTTGAGTCTCTTGACATCATCCTAATGTCGTACTTATTTGAGTCTCTCAGCATCATCCTGCACCGATTTTGATATCATCTCTATTGTGCTACATTAGTATTTGTTGGTATACTACGTCCATACAATATGTCAACGTATAAGGAATAAATACTAATGAAAGAATTGTGAGAGGTGTCACTCTCCTATGTTTTGCACTCTCTTCTTTCTTCCTACTTCTCCCCATAAGCCTAAATTTCCACAAATCTTCTCAATTAACTCAACCAAGTGAACCAACTGCAGCTCCCTTGCTAAAGTGGTCCACTCCCAACCCACCATGTCACTCTGCTGCACAACTACGACAAAACTGAAGTGACCAATCTTCTCAAAATTCCCTAACAATTATTCCTACACACTAACAATCAATGATAGGCTACTGCTTGTCAGGATGGCCATAATTGTTCCCATGTAGCCCATTGCTCATCTTCCTTCTCTCCTTTGCAGTATAGCACCAAGAACTCCTCCAGCCACACTATCATTCAAATTAGACTTCCGACATCGGTTTTTTTTTTTTATGAATGAATTTTCGTCGTCAGTTATAAACACCTCCATTGGGATGCTTACAATGTTACAACTAAAATTCTGGTCCATTCCGACATTTCATCTTCAACATTATCAGTTCTCACAAAACTGCCACATAAATTGCATATTGCTCAAGATGTGGGGATCCCGCATTGGGATACCACATATTATAATCTACAGTCCAATTTCTCTTTTAGGTTAAGAGAGAAACTTGGGATACCACACTCACTTCAACACACACGTGTCGTCTATTTCAAATATTCATCTTCAGCTGTTTTATTTATATGTGGGTGCCTCTTTAAATAGGCTTACAATGAAATAAAATAAAATAAAATTCCGACAATCTAGGACATTAATTTCTATACGTTGTATCAGAAAAATAAGAGAATCCTAATAAATTAAAATACTTAACTAAAAGGATAGTTATAACTAAAAGGAAGTGGTATCTCTGATTTAACAAGGTTTAACAAGGTTTAGGAAGAACTTGAAAACAGGGTTTGGTTAGGGTAGCAGGAGTTGTAAAGGGTAAGATTTCAGACTATTCAAAATAGCAGAATACCAGCTCTGATCTCACCTAAGATTTTAAACAAACAGGTGCTAATTTTATTTAAGCAATACAACATGTCACAAATGTTTTGTAAGAATGAGGCTTACATTCAGATTTTGGTTAAAGTAAATCAGAATATAGGACTCAAATATATCAGGCCTTTAGGATTATGGGATTAGAGAACTGAACTGATGGGTTTCCAGTTAAGCAGACCAGCACATTTCAATGGTTGGGTTAGGGGTGCTGCAAGTCACAAGTGCTATTTCCAGGGGAGTAGTAGGATATATAAGAAGAGGGTTTTGGGGTTTTAAAGGTCTGGATTGCAAGGGGTTTCGGTCCTAAGAAGAAGAAGAAGAAGATTTTATTCAAATCCATTGATTTCGATAACAATAGAGAACCTCACCTAGATACCCACGTCTCCTTCTAAAAACCATCACAAGTTGTCTTTCCTCTTTCCAAAAACAAAAACAATCGATCAAGGCTTCTAAGTCTGAATTAATAATAAAACACTAAATTAAGGTACGAAGACAGCATAAAAAAGTTCCCTAGTGTCACACATGATGACTTCCATGGCTGTCCATGTGTGGACCCCACCAAGACCCATGTGGGCCCCACTTGATCTTCTATGTCCACATCACCCAAAGAAAAGTAATGGAAATGGGACTTTCACTTTCCTAAAAAATAAATAACTTATTCTACTTTGTAGCATATGAAAACCCTCGATCTGATCAATAATAACTAAACTAGCAAAAAGTGA
This sequence comes from Platanus orientalis, assembly GCA_025762735.1. Classification (NCBI taxonomy): domain Eukaryota; kingdom Viridiplantae; phylum Streptophyta; class Magnoliopsida; order Proteales; family Platanaceae; genus Platanus; species Platanus orientalis. The sequence goes on along the minus strand of JAOXJP010033334.1, from coordinate 7,098 downwards.
ATATTATTTCTGAACAAATTTTTTTTTAAACCTTAAATACACAATACTCCTGCATAAGCCCATGAAATTTGACGAGTATGGGCTGTTTCCGTTCTGCATAAGCCCTTGGTGTCTGGTAATTTCTCTAATCCACTTGGTATTATGTCATTCCAAATGATCTTTCTTAAGATTTTTTTTGTGGAAAAGAGGAACAAGAATGAAGATACTTATAGTAACAACAGGTTGAGGAACTCCAAGAGATTAAAGCTTCTATGGATGTGTAATTTGGTATGCCACTGTTTAAATGTTTTATTGGTTCCCAAGTTGTCTCTATTTAATCCTTGCTTCAAAGGGGAATGCTTTAATAATTCATCAAAGGATTCTTTTCTTTATTATAGCTTATGAAAAGTTTTGCCTTGATTTTTAGTTGAGAATTGTTTAGCTTTATTAATTCAGAACAAAACACCCTTATGGACGATACTTTTAATCACTTGATTAAATTTCAGTCTGTCGTATATCTTCATTATGACTCTTTGACAGGTTGCAAGCCAAGAGACCTACGGAACCTTGGGTGCCATTGTGAAGAGCCGAACAGGCAACCGGCAAGTTGGTTTCCTCACGAACCGCCATGTTGCAGTTGATTTAGACTACCCAAACCAGAAGATGTTTCATCCTTTGCCACCTAGCCTAGGACCTGGGGTGTATCTGGGAGCGGTGGAGAGGGCAACATCATTCATCACAGATGATCTTTGGTATGGCATCTTTGCTGGAACAAACCCAGGTAATGTGGTTCCAAATTATGGGTCCTATAATGTTATCCCTTATATTGATGATCTGTCAACATGCTCATCAATAACAGCATTTAGGATAGCAACAGTGTTCATGAACTTGGATTTGATTTAAGATTCACAAGTCATTGTTATAGGGCCTAATCCCAATTCAGTTGGTTCAAGCAAAATCTTGCTGATATCTTAAAAAATTGGTAATGGTGAAGCTGATTATTGATAGTGATATGTTCTGATCGAGGAATATTCGGATCAGGACATCAGGACTGGAGGAAGCCAAACTCCATACTGTGCTGTACATTTGGTGCATTTGAGGAGGATCAAGACCACCATTTTCTGGGTACTAGATGGGAGATTTCCCTAGCCAAAATTTGAACTGATTGGACTTAAATATCTGATCAATCACATTATTTTGAAATGTTTTGAAAGAATAGAAGATACTCCACAAAATTGCCATCAATTTGGCTTGTTAGGATCACCTAAGCAGGGCAATTTCATACAGGATCTTCTGTTAGGCCCACCCTCTGGATGGTGGCCCATTAGGTGGTGGTTCTAATCCTGCACCATGTGTATCACAAGACACAGATGGGGGAGGTTAGCTTATTTCTATCCTCCCATCCTGCTAATTTGTTCTCTCCATTCAGTGTTTCTGGTTTGGGTATTTGTAACTTGGTGAAAGCAAGTTAGCTTGTTTGAGTTTTGAGCTAGTCATTGATTTAATGGATTTGTGGCCTTTTAACTAAGCTTGGAACTATTTCTTGTGTAACTGACGAGAATCTCATGTGATGCTGAATTACATTTGCCTTTAGTTTTACCTTTCTGCAAATGGGTTTTCAGTAGTTGATAATTCAATTGCGTTCTGACCCCCACACATGCCAATTATCATTTGGTGCACCTGCAGAGACATTTGTACGAGCTGATGGGGCTTTCATCCCTTTTGCTGACGACTTCGACATCTCCAATGTAACTACATTAGTCAAAGGTGTAGGTGAGATTGGTGATGTCAAGATCATAGACTTGCAGTCTCCGATCAATAGCCTGATTGGGAAGCAAGTGGCGAAAGTTGGAAGAAGCTCTGGCTTGACTACTGGGACTGTTATGGCCTATGCCCTTGAGTACAATGATGAGAAAGGGATCTGCTTCTTCACTGATTTTCTCGTTGTTGGAGAGAATCAACAGACCTTCGACCTTGAAGGTGACAGTGGGAGCCTCATCCTCTTAACTGGTCAGAATGGTGAGAAGCCTCAGCCAATTGGGATAATATGGGGTGGGACGGCCAATCGGGGGCGATTGAAGCTGAAAGTTGGTCAACCTCCTGAGAATTGGACCAGCGGAGTTGATCTGGGGCGTCTTCTTGATCTTCTCGAACTTGATCTCATTACGACCAATGAAGGACTCCAAGGTTTGTGTTCTAGAGAAACCGATCTCCGTTAAGATCTTGTATCTTTTCTCTGGGACCACAATATTGATTTTTTACTTTAATTTAATATATGCTTTCGTTAAATACATAGTATCAGTGCAAGAGCAAAGAACTGCTTCAGCAGCAGTGGTGAAGTCCACAGTTGGCGAGTCATCTGCAGCAGATGCAACATTACAGAAGGATAAAACTAAAGAGATCTTTGAGCCTCTAGGTTTGAACTTACAGCATATCCCTGTTGAAGATGGACTGCACACAGGAACAAATCCTCGTTTTATGCACCCTGAGTTTCACATAGAAGATGGTGCCCAGGCGATGCCCAATGTAGAACATCAGTTCATTCCTAACTTCATTGGATGTTTGCCAATGCAACAGAATGAGCAACAGTGCCGCCCAGAATCAAAGAATCTCTCTGCATTGAGAATTGGCTCTGATGAAGATCTCTGTGTTTCATTGCAATTGGGAGATCGAGAACCCAAGAGAAGACGTTCTGATTCTACATCGGATATCGAAGAAACGAAATGAAATTGTTGAACTGCCATGTTTTGCTTTAGAGCCATCTTTAAGAGGAGATTTTTAAGAGGGGGCCTGACCATGCTGATTTTGTTCATGGGGCTGACAAATGCCTGATTTAAATCATCCAGAAGATGTATAGGCCATCCAGGGGCTATGTTCATGACCGGTTTCATGTGGAAATTGCAATCAGCAAAGACCCTTCAAAATTCTGTCTTCCAACCAGGTTTATTGTTTTGCATTTTTGCATGTATGGGGTAGGGTTTATAGCTAAATATGGGTATATGGGCTATACCATATTTATCAGAAAATGTTCAAACATTTTTTTTCTTCTTTTTTTAGTTTCCTTAATAGATTTATGAAGGTCAACTAAATGTAACTCTTCGAGTGGGAGTGGCAACAGTGGAAAAACAAAATCACCTTGGCCTTGGAAATTGACTTCCCTGAAAACGGAGTTGTCCTCTGAATCCGTATGCTCAATGAACTTGGCTTCAGTTCAGTTGGAACCCCTGACCTGGTGAAGTGCTGAAAACCAGCAGAAATTGGCAACGCTAGGTCGATCAACTGTCGAATGGACAGGACTTAACCTTACCCATTGTGATGCGAAAATTTCAGGCGTAGGGCTTCCCATTGTGCCAGAATGCAGGGAGTGGATTGTATCCGCTCCTCTTATCCTCTGCTCCTCTCTGCACCCTGTCTGGGGGAGGGCACATCAGCACCGACAAGTGATTTTCATTTTTTGGGGAGTGCATTTCACTTGTCAGCGCTGATGTACCCTCCCCTAATAGGGTGTAGAGAAGAGCAGAGGATAAGAGGAGCTGATACAATCCATTCTCCCCCTATACCCACCTCATTCAAGGAGGAACAATTGGTCTAATTTAAAGACAACAATCTTCGCATCATCTCAAGAGAATAATAAGCTGAGTAACTTTACCTTCAACACCTACTGCGACGTCACAACAGTTGCGCCAAAATGAATTTATAACCTAAGACCATAGAAGAGAAATATGCAACTGATCACTTAAAGACCATAGAAGAGAAACCGCAAAGGATCTTCTCCTGCCAGCCTATGACCTGTTAAGGTCCTGTCTAATAGGTGGCAGGAGATGATTGGCGGGAAAAAGTGAATTACATTTTTCAAAAATTGTAATTCATTTTTTCCCTCCAATAGTGTCCTGCCACCTGTTAGACCAGACCTTAGCAGGTCATAAGTGGCAGGAGAGGATCCGGTCTAATCACCCCCATATTGGGAGGAATTGCCAGCATCGTGAAGTGATGCAGAATTGGCGTGTATCATATGCAATTGTAGTGTTCGTAGACATTGATGTCAAAAAAAAAAAAATTAGAAGATGTATTTGTATGAATGGTATGCATGTTTATGAAATAATTGTCTGAGATAATTGAGAAATGAATTAAGAGTCCCACCTGCTCAACTCAACTTAATCAAGAGCCTGGTCAAATTAAGGGTGTAATTGGGGTTTCTCATTGAACTTGATGCAGCACAGAAGCTCTGATACCGAAATTAATGCACAACACACAAGCTCTGATGCCAAAATTGATGCAGCACACAAGCTCTGATACCAATTAGGTGTAGGAGAATAGACCAAAATAATGTGGAAGCAAGAATTTGATTAAAACAATCCAAAATTGGATTCTTTAAACACTTTCAAGTACCAAAAAATACATGAATTGAACAGTGGAGTAATCCCTACACCACTTTCTCAAAGGTAATCCCTATCTAGGGTTTCAAGCCAAGGCACAAGAACTTGAAAAACAAGCAACCACTCCATGGAAGTAAAGAAACCATAAAATTTTATTAATCTTTCATTGTCTCAATACTAAAACATGCAGCCCTATATATAGGCTCACAAACTCAAGAAGTTAGCAAAAAACGAAATTAGAAATTCATAAACTACTAGCTAATTTGATACCTAAGACCTTCCTAAACTCAAAACTACTAAAAATTTGATTTTCTAAAACAAAAAGTGCCAAAATCAAACTCTTTTAGAGGATTTCGACCAGTACTTTAAGAGGTCCCACTTTGACTTGTTGACTCACTAAAATTAATAAAATACTATTGGCAACAATGCTTTACCCTAAAAGACCCAAAACCAAAACTATAATGACCCTTCATGTCCTTGACTCTAATAAAATATTGAATAAAACAATAAAGTAACTCAATAATGACTCTAATATTAAATGGAAAGATTCCATCATGTATCCCAAAGATGTTTTCCCATGTGTCTTCTCGAGTAGACCCTACCATGACCCATGTGGGTCCCATGTGTCCTCCAATGTCTGCATCACCAAAGCTCTATTCAGGTATTAAATATGAACTACAAATTTAGTCGAAGGTTTTCTTTTTGTTTCTGAAAAATGAAAGGGAGAACTGATGAGTTTGAAACCCCCCTTATTACACATATGGCCGTAAAAGAAGAGGGGTAGAGAGAAGATAAAAGAGAAGACAATAACTAGCCATATGATCGCTTGTCTTTATTATTGCTTGGATGAGCACAACCCACTTTTTATGATTTGGGTTGGTCTTGAATCTGGTATGCATGGCATTCTAATGTATGTCACACTAAGCAATTTTCTCTTTTATTTAGTAAAATGGCAGTTAAATATTATTTATTTGGAAGTTGGTGACAGGCATTTGTTATTTCATTTCATTATTTTGACTGCTTATGCAATCAGGCACCACTATGTGTAGAAGGTTGGGATGAAGCACTTCAAGAGATAGGTAGACTGTCATATGAAACAGTCCTCACATCACAAAGTGCATCATTACTGCTGAAAGCAGTCGAGGACCTGCCGATTTTGGTTGTTGTAGGTGCTGAGGATGCTCTCGTCTCTTTAAACTCTGCCCAAGCTATGTCTTTGAAGCTTGTAAATTCTGTAAGTATTTTCATTACTTTTTCGGTTTGTTCACATTTTATTTTTTTGGCACCACGAGATCAAACCACCTTCTATTAATATATTTTGAATTGGTAACTCACTACAATAAACAATATGGTCGACCATACTTATTTCTAGCAGCCATGACTACGAAGCGGTCCTATAATAATCTAGCATAATAATGGGTAAAAATGAGTCACAGCCGAGAGGTGCCTCACTGGCCTCTGATTGGACTACCTGGATTGATGAGTGGTGTGGTGTGTACATGTTCAATAGGATGGGGGCGGGGGAGGAGTTCCTTGAGTTACAGCCAAGAGGTGGCCCTACTGGCCTCAGATTGGCTACCTGGATTGATGAATTGGTGTCCACATGTTACAATAGGGGGTTGGGGTTTCATTTAGGAATGTGAACCTTGTGCTTGCTTTAAAAAATAAAAAGGAAAGAAAAATATATAGTTCTAACTAGTGTGCTTCCCACACGTTCATGATAGGAACTTAATATTTTGATATAAAAGGTATAGATTGAACATCCACATAGATTGGTCTTGCAGGCAGCATAACAATTCAATTGGTGGTGGGGTTCTTCAATGTGAAATAACCCCATAAATTGTTCCAGTTTGTTTGTTCTAATCATTGATATCTGGACATTTTTTGCAACTATTTGAACGCATTTCTTTACCTGTCTAAGTTTTAGCTCTTGATCCAACAATATGTTGCTGGATCAGTACATATTAAGGTTATGGTCCATCAAAGAAGTGCCCCTTGGCTGCTTCCTTGAAAATTATCTAAATTTGAGAAGGATTAAAAAAGAAAAAAAAACAGTTAGACTTATTAATTGAATCTTGTTATGACTTATTTTTCATGCAGAGACTAGTTGCAGTATCTGGGTGCGGTCATCTTCCACATGAGGAGTGCCCCAAGGCATTACTGGCAGCTCTATTACCCTTCATAACTAGACTCTTATCATCACCTGATCGTCATCAGAGTTTGCAAAGGCATTAGCACTTTTCACATGTTATTAAGGTTTCTATTAGTTGCAAAAGGGTCTTCTTTCTTTTTCTTTTCTTTTTTTTTCTTTTTATTCTTCAACTTACATCAAGAGCAGAGCCAAACGTATCTCTCCTCTTGGGTATTTTTGATGTGTAAGCTTGTAACTCTAACCCTCAATCCCATGGGTTTTAGAGTTCCTAGCTTGGAGCCAGACCCTAATTTTCAGGGTTTCTGAGCGCTCATATGTTTTTTTTTTTTTTTTTTTTTTTCTAAGTGTTAATTGAACAGTTATTGTAATTTTCCACTTAAGGGAGTGGAAAATGTCCTGTAATTGTATATTTATCAAGCTATGCATGCATTTAAAAATAGGCTTTTTCATATCTGATAATGTTAAGTATTGTTATTTGCCATTTAGTTCTACCTATGCTATTATCTCATAAGTCACTAGAAATTAGGTGAGAATGAATCTTGTGAGAACTGTGAAAACGGCATCAGGGTACGGACACATCAGCACCGAAAA